>JAYDZK010000016.1:23569161-23584204 GCA_034509185.1 Euphonia xanthogaster
GAGGAGAGGAGAGGAGAGGAGAGGAGAGGAGAGGAGAGGAGAGGGACTACATGACACTACACAACAGGAGAGGCCTTAGACTGAAATTGGTTAAGCTGGGATCAGTGAGATGAATGATATTCCCAGTCTGATACTGGTCTGAACTGGGGAAGAAGGCGTGTGGGCTACCAGCCCATGGCAGCCCTTGTGTTTTGCCCACGTGGGTGAGATTCCTGCTGCTCTTGTGAGAGCTCAGCTAAGGCCAACCCGACTGCCTGGGAAATCCTGCCCATGCTGCTTCAGACCACCAGCACAGGACACTGCAGTCATTAATTCTCGTTAAAACTGAGTGTCCTGTGGAACAGCTGTGATGCTCTTTAGAGTAAATTTCTGCCTTTCCCTAAGTGATTTAGAAGCCCTTTAAGAGTTCTTTGTATATACACTTACTAATTGGTTCCTGTAACTTTAAAATGCAAGGGTCCCAGCAGCTGCCTTGTCCCAACCTCTGTAAACATGTGGCCATCCTGGTGATCCAGAGAATGCAGGAATACAATATTCCAACTCATTGTCCAGTCAATAAAGTGAAAAATGCCGTTCCTGTTTTAGCAGATGGCAGCAGAAACGCAATACAAGGAGCAAGAACACTAATATAGAAATCAATATCTATTACAGTTTAAATCACATTGCAGTCTTGAAATGATAATAGCAATCCTTTAAAAGCTAATGCTGATCCTGTTTGTATTAGAAATCGGTTCAATGTATTTCAGGTTTTAATTCTGTTACAAAAATAATTACCTTTTAACCTAGACCCTCCAGCCCCAGCTCCCTCCTCCTTCCCCAGCCCCTGATCCCACAGAAGAAAAACCTACCAGCAAAAAAAAGCCCCCAAACAAACAAACTTAATCACTTCCTTCCTTTCAGTCTATGGCTGGGGAAGGGATTTTTATGATGGGAATTCCCAGAGCAGCATGGCACAGCCAGTGCAGAGGGATTGTTCAGGTAGCTCAGCCCTTTCTGGGCAAAGCCCTTCTGGACAGCTACAGGGCAGCATGAAGAAGGAAGAAAAGAAGTCTTTAGAAACTGCTGACAGAGGAAACATTTCCTTCTTTGAGTGAAACTAGTGCTTTGATGCTAGAACAGCATCTTTTGATATAATCAGAAGAGCTCCTTGCACAGCAATGCTGGCAAACCCCATCTCAGCTGGTTAATGGTCTGCCATGATCATCAGGTCAGGTCTGGGGCATCATTTCCGTGGCAAAGGGCAAAGAACAGACACTGGGAAACACCCACCAGGCCCTGGGTGTGCTGGGTCACCTGAGGAGCCTGGCAGCAGCAGGAGCCTGGTTGGAGCACCCCAGCAGCCCCTGACTGTAGCCCCACATTTCTCTTCACAGAGAAAAGCAAGGCACGATTCTTCCCAAGAATATTCTTATCTCATTTGCTGTGCCTGTGTCTGTGCCAAAGCAGAATGCACTATGGAGATTGCTTACCCACAGTGATGGGGTTTTGTTTCCTTGGCCTCTCAGGGCCAGGTGTGTGTGTGTGTTGGGACTGTTGGCTCCTGGTCACGAGATTCTGGGCAGTGTGAGCAGCTGAGTGCTTGGTAGATTCAGTTTAGATGCAATGTAACACAGTGTAATAGAATATAGAATAATATAGTATAATAAAGCAATTAATTAGCTCTCTGATATCAGTGGAGTCAGATGCATCACTCTCTCCCCTCGTTGGGGCTGCCTGCAGATTCAGCACCTGCCCTGAGCAGCTTTATGGCTACAGAGACCACAGTGGCTCAGGCACAGAGCAGGGGAAAACCAAACCAATTCTGTTAGCACTGCAGCCAGCAAAATCCCACATTCAGCACTGGTGTTCACACATCAGGGGAGAGCGTGATAAATTCCCAATGGCTCTAAGTCCTGAGACTGATTAAGGATGGGAAAACACATCTTACAGTGACAGTCTCAAGGAGCTCAATTTATTTAGCTTATCAAAGATTAGTTTAAGGCATGTCTGATCACCAAGTAAATACTTACTTGGGGAAAGGGAAACTGATAAGAAGAAGCTTTTCATCCCAGCAGAGGTGCAGCAGTCCCAGAAGCAGAACATGAAACCAGGCAAATTTAGGGAGGCAAAAGCCACACACTTTGAATAATAGAGGAATAAACCCCTGGACAAATTCCTGATAATTTTAGAATTACAAATGGGTATTTCTTTAAAAGATACACTATACCACAGAGTAAAATTTTGGCTAGCTCCCAAAGTTGAAGAAAGCCTAGAATAAAAAGGTAATTTTATTAGCTTTTTGATTTTTCATTTCCCCTCTCTCTAGCATTCAACAAATGTTGTTTGATTCAATAAAAAAAGCCTCAATGTCATAGATGTTGTTTCTAGCTCATTTTACCACTCCAAAACCTACTCCTTTCTACTTTTGAGTACAAAACCACTCAAAAGCTTCATTTGCTTCCTTCTTTGAGTAAAACTGAAGTCTTTTTATGCCAGACACAATCTTTTTTTTTGCTTCATTTGTTTCTTCAGCTTCATTTGGAAGAATTTCTACCTGTGTCCTTAGTGGCACATGTGTGTGTGCACACACTTTACATGACAGGGCACAGGGACTGCACGTCAGGCTCCTTTACAGCACGTGCCTTTCAATGCCTTGCTGTCCTTCACCCACATGTCCAATTTCCCAAGAAGCTGTCTCTCATTTCTGATGGTTTCCTGTCCTTCCCAGTGAGCAGAGGTGCAGGGTTGTCCCTGTTTCCCTCTTGCTGGGCTGGGGAAGAGGAGGATCCCTGCACCTCCCTCCAGCTTCACTCCAGGCTTTGTGGAGGGCACTGAGCCCAGGGGTGGCTGCAGGGCTCCTGCCATCTCCTGGGGGCTTCTGGGAAGATCTAACAGCCCAACTCAGGCATTTTTTCCCCTTCCACTTGCCAAAATGGATGTCTGCACGTTTCCATTCAGACTGGCAGAGCTGGTACTTCCCTCTGATCCTGGGCTTCTCCTGCTGACTGCTTTCCTCCTCCCCCGCCCCTGCTCCATCCCACACACAGGAGAGCACTCTGTCTCACTGCTCCTGCTGCTCAAGAATGAACCTCCAGCATCAGCCACAGAAAGAGGAACCTTCAAAGAGCAAGCCTTCGAGGTCAGCCTCTCAAACACACAGGCAGGCAGGTCCCAGATCCCTGTCCCTTGGAAAAGCCACTCTTGGCAGCAGCCAGGAGCAGTGAGCACAGGACACAAGGGCTTGAGCAAAGGGGGATTTTCAGGAAAAAAGGCCAGGCTGGAGGGACTGCCACCATGTCCTGCCCTGGCTCACAACTGTGGCTCACCCAACAGCTGTGTGCTTGCTCATGTGAGACGCAGCACACTTATCCAATGTAGCCCTGATTATTGCTGACTGCATGGCCAGCTCTGGGAACAAAGGCAGTGGCCATGGAGCTCCCCCCTGCCCAGGGCACAGCTGGGTCCCAGCAGGCTGGGGCCAGATCACTGCCAAGAGCTGCTGCCCTGGCCAAGCCCTCACCCTCTGCCTCTCCAGCTGCCAGCCATATTTGCTGGATTTTACCTGAGTAAAAACTTTTGGTTTTTTTGGGGGGGAGGGATCGGTGCTGTGATCCTTGTTTGTCCAGTGCTGTGATCCTTGACAACAGCTCCTGCATTTTGCAGTGACAGGAATGACATGAGAGCCACTTGTCCAAATGGTTTTGTCCACAGCACTCTTGACACCAGAGATCTGAGCAGCAGCTGTGCACATTGGAGCTTTTATATTCACTGATTTGAGAAAAACTAACCAACCCTCATTGTTAAGAAAATCCAAACTTTCCAGAGTCTTAGCCCAGCTGAAGTCTCTGGGAATTCTGGGTTGAACTCAATTATTTTTTTATTTTCTTTATTGTCAGTCTCATATCAGAGCAGCTGAGATCAGCCAGCTTTCACAGCAATGTACACTTCAGCCTTTGGATCAGGACCAGAAACAAAGATTTTTAAGAAATCTTGACAAATACTGAACAGTTAAAACAAACACAATAGCTAATAGGTTACATACATCACTTAGTATAATAAACCTCTGCTGATTTATTATGTTTTGAATTCTTGCAATATGCAAAACACTTAAATTAATCATTTCTGTAGAGGCATAATAATACTGGGCTCCAATGTCATATCTCTGCAGTGTAGTTTGCCTGGAGGACTAATAAAAACTGATCATTACAACAACTGGATTTGGCTTTGATTAGAATCACCATAGAATAAAGGGAATAAAAGGAATTACAAAGAAAAATGAGAAAAGTAAATGAACTAGACAGATACTGTACATTAATATTTACTAAGGAATTAGGATAAAAACTTTTAATATGGCCAGCAATAAGGTGTGAAATACACCATATTAACAGGTTACTCACTGCTGCACCAGAATATAAACCAACAGGGTAAGGAGCAATCAGAGGTCATTTCCATCCTTCTACACTAAATTACTCTCTACCCCACTTGGAAACACAAACAAAGCTTTGAAACAGAACCACAACCCCCCTGCACACACACATATGAAAAATAAATTACTTTGTTAATCGTGTTAGACTGGGGATCAGATTTCACCCTGCTCCCACCACGACTGCTCCTGCCACCGTCTCTGTACATTTCGCAGTCAAATGTTTCACCCTGCTAAGTGGCAACCTTCTACTTGAAAAACTACCAACTGTTTCCTTAGCACAAGTGGCAAAATATTTAATAGAAGATCAAACACTGATTGCTCTTTTAAAAATTTCACTTAAGTTAGCAGCTCCCACATCTCCCTTTCAAATTAGTCCCACTAATATCTAGAGGTAGAGCATATTGAAATTTACACTTAATAGTTTTTTGGCAAGGACGTGTTTCTGGTTTGCACATTCCATCCTGTCTTCATTTATTGTGAGGAAGAGAGGGTGCAAAGGCAGCTGCTTTGCTGAGGTGCCCGTGCTGCTGCTGCCTGCACTGAGCTGGCTCTGCAGCTCCTCACTCCAGCATGGCATTCCAGTCTGCAATCTGCAGAAGTCACCACTCACAGGCAGCAGCTCTGATGATTCCAGTGTAACTAAACCTCAGAGGAGGGGACACCTTGCATCATGGAATCTTTGCAGCTCTGGGGAACAGGTTCTCTCTGCCAGTTTGAAAATGGGCAATGAGAACAAGTCTTTAATGGGTCAATATGGAACATGAGGGATTTCACACTTGACTATATGCTGCTAGCTCTCTGGACAATGCTTTTGGGACTTCCCATGGGAAAATCTCAGTGCCTGAACGCTCTCCATATGAAAAAATATTTGGATCAGGCTCTGAAAACAGAGGTACTTTTTTTTTTTTTGACTTCCTGAGCCTTGATGCTGTACATTAAGTTTCTGAAACACAAATGTAACTTAGCTTCACTCTGGATCTAGAACAGAAAAAAAGGACAAATGCCTTTTCCCTAAGGCAGATGATTTTCATCAGGCACTGGCTGAAAGCCTCAGGTATGGTGCTGGTAGCTGGGATGGGGCTGAAGTGTGAACAGTATTGGCACTACCACCTTCCCATCAGCATCACTACCAGTGCCCCAGCACTAATAAATGAAGTCATGACTTGTTTTTCACACTCTTCTCCTGGAAAGATCCCTCTAACAGCTCATCAAGGGGGATCAAAACTAGCAGTGGTAAATGTTCTAGGAAAAAAACCCCATGCAGAATCAATGTAATAAGCATAACTCCCCTGGCCAGTGCTACCACAGCCCCAGGGATCAGGCCCAGCCTTGGCAGCCACTTGGGGACGGGACTGAGCTGCACAGAGTGACCCAGGCTTAGTGATCTGTGAGCACTCCAGGTGAGCACTGGAAATAACTGCAAGCCAGAGAGGCATCTACTGATACCTAAACAGCTAAACAAAGGACAATGCACTCCAGAACTTGTTTTCAGAAGGTCCCTTAAGAAATATTGAACAAGAATCCACATCCCCATTTTATACTGGTCCTCAAGGTACAGCCTTGAAACTCACCCCTAAACCTGCCACAACAAAAGGCCTCACCACAGCTGAGGTGGTGGCTTCCCAAAAGGTGTCTCTTGGATGAAAGTGGCAGATTTGAAAGCTCCTGGGGGCAGAGGCAGGCTGAGTGTCCCCTGTGCCCTAAGCCTGCACCCCATGGACAATCCCTGCCCACCCCAGTGCACATGCCTGTGGGCCATTATGGTAAGCAGGATGGGAGCATTGGCAAGTTTTCCACCCAGATCAGTTCTTCAAACCTCATCATGTGTCACAGGCAGAGTTAGGTGCAAATAATGGAAAGGGAGGAGTGGGACAGGAGTAAAGAGGGAGGCAGAAATGCAAACTGCCTTTTCAAAACCCTTTCACTCTTCATGCCTTGCTCCTGTTAGGGAAACCAATACAGAAATGTGCCTGGGTCACTGTGTGCTTTGTTGGAGTGTGGGTTCCCAAAACTCAGCTGCATCCCCAGGGTGGCAGAGCTGAGACAAAGGAGAACTTTGAACAAAGGCAGGGTTCTGCCCAGGAAGGGCAGAACAGGGCAACACATCCAGGCTAGGCAGAGCCAGCACAGGGAGCCTGAAAGATGCAGAGGAGCAGCTACCCCTGAGCCATGGACAGGAGTGAAGCCACATGGAAAATGTATTTGACAATATTTAATTGCTCAAGGTACGAGTCACAGATTGGTTTTTACTGTTCTTGTGTTTTGTTTCCTATTCAGGAAAGAAGACAAGGCAGAGCAGGAGATGCACACAGCAACCAAAGCAGAAATTAGAGATTGTGAGGGAAAACACAGAGAGCAGGGAGTGTCACTGAGGGACCTCTTGCTTCCTGTGATACCCACAGATCAGATGAAACATTTGTATTTTCCACAACAAATAAAGACTTGCTTTGACATCAACAATCTACACAGCACATCCTTCTAGTGGCACAGCACGGCCTCAGCTCTCAGACATAGACTGGATCATGGGGACAAGTGCTCCTTTTACACTGCAAGCAACCTGCAAGACTTCAGGTAATGCACAGGATGAAGCTGGGGAGTAGATAAGCACAATTAAAGTCAGCTAATATTTTTATGTAAAATAGGTGTTGTCAATAAGAAATCAAAAAGAAAGAAAATTCCCTGTTTGATTAAGGCCATGTTTGATTAATAATGATCATTTAATCACTGTGATAAGGTTTTTATATGGGGATTTGATTTAGTGCAGCATAATATTCTGGTTAAAAACAAATTATAACAAGTCAACTGAAAAAAATTGAAGTGCTAGCCATGGGAATAAATTATAACAGCTACTAAAACCTGGGGGTAACAGAGGTAAATAAAGAAAAAAGGGTGAATGAATACAGATCACCCATCTCAATTACAGAAATAAAACTTGACCAGAATCAAACGTGACGTGGTAAACCTGTCTGAGCAGGTTAATCCTGCTGATGTGCATTTTACACTGCCTGCAGTTCACTTCCTCCAGCCTTCAAACGGCTTCAGACATGGCAGCTACTGGCAGGAGAGGCCCAGAAGAGCCAAGGTGATGCCTGGCTTTTGAAGTTTACAGTTTACTATTCCAACCCTATGCACAATGAGCCACTGAGACATGTAATCCCCAACACCAAAGGCGCTGCTGGGGAAAGCAGTCTGAGTAATGGAAAACAGGATTGCACATTCTGTACAGAGCGCTGCTGTGCTCCCAGTGTAAATGGCTGCAGCAATCAATGCCTGACAAAGGAACTCCTCCTGCCTCTCACCATTTGTTTCTGCTTCCTCACGTGCCTTCTGCTCTTTGCTGCTGCTGCCAGCAGCGAGCCTTTGTCACCTGCCTGTGCTGCCCCATGGCAGTGTCTTCGTGAGCCCCTCTCCAGTTCAGTGTGCAACGTGGAGATCTCTTTCCCACTCCTTTAATTGTGCTAACCCTCTAACTACACGAGTTGTCACTGTTAGAGTCCATCACTTGTTCTCTGTTGCCTGAAAACTGTATAATTAGGAGCAGCATGTGGCCTGACTTGTTGGGGATATGACTGCTATGGAAATTGTTAAACACAGTCAGATTTTGATTGTGTTGCCTTCTTTTCCTCCCTTATCCAGTGTCTCAAATCTCTCCCAATCCAATCTTCCTTATCCCTTATCCTGTACCCTCAGGACAGCTTCTCTGAGTTATCTGTTGTACATTTTACCTCTAAAGCAGGCCATGCACAAATAAGCATGTGAATGATGAACCACACACACTCATGCGAGCTGGGGTAGCCCAGGTCCCCAGGGGCAATTCACACAAGCACATTTCCCTGATCCCACCATCTCATCTGCTCTGCTGGAAAACGTTAAGCATGAGGAATTATGCAGAGCACAGAATGCTGTGTGAATGGAGGCCTGAGCAGGGAAAGCTTGGGTGTTCTTAATGAGCACCTGCTGCAGGAGATGCTGCCAATATCCTGTGCAGATGACACCAGCCAGGGCAAGGCAGGTATTGATTGGTGCCTCCAGGGTGCAGGAGGAATTGTTAAGGGTCTCCTGAAAGCACAAGGCACAGCAGTTCCTGGGAGATGTGTGAGTTGATGGTAATAACATTATCCCTGCCACCCCAGCTCCCGGATCAGCAACGCGCCGCGGAGCAGAACCAGCAAGAGGCTTTCCAGAAATAGAGATGCAAACGAGCATCCCATTTACCAACCCTGTCACTTTAAAGGAACTATAGATTAAATAAAGTCCAACTTGCTGTTTCTGAGTAGGCAGATTGTTGTGGGTAAGACACTTCCTACTGTGTTGACTTCTTAAATCTACCAGAGCCTGCTCGGAGAGGGCTGAAACCGATTAGACCCAACGTGCTAAATGTCACTTAGTCATGATATGTGAGGTTTCTTCCTGCCTCCTGTGGACTGGGAGAAAACAGGCTGAGCTATAATTTCATACCAGTGAGAGAAAGTTCAGTCACCAAAGGGCCAAGGAAACGCTGCCAAGCTGGTGAGGGTGGCAGGAGGTGGAAAGAATGGGGAAAGAAATAATAAATACGTGAACTGTCGTGAAAGCTTTAAGGAGCTACAATTAAAAAACTGGGGAGATATTTCAGGGAGATGAAACACTTGCTAATGTGATGCTTATATTAAAATTGTAACCAGATTGGATAGTGGTATAAAACATGTCACTGGAACCAGCATTTCCATATTGTATGTTATGAATTTTGCCTTAAGGGCAGAAAAAGCAGCAAATGAAACAGGAGATTTCCACCCCACCACCCCAGCTGAGTTTCATGTAGTTATTTCAGCAGGCTTACTTAGCAGGAGGCATACTGCAAAGAAGTATTTTTAACAGAAACGATCAGAATCAGACAATTCAGCCCTTTTTATGACTCTTGAGTGATAAGATCTCAACCTGAGGAAGGTGGTTTTAATTTCATTTGAGTACTTTTTTATCTTGGTAAAATGCTGCAATATGGGGCACTTCAAGCAGCTCACTTCCAAAATGACAGCAGTATTTTATTGTTTGTTGCAATGGATCTCTGGGAGAAGCAGCTGTGAGGGACAGAGAATTGAAAGGAAAGGAAGGTCAGAGGATTTCTTTGGGATGAACTCAAGTCACTCCCACCCAGTGGAGACAGGATGCCATGCTGGCATTCCTGCAACTGCTACTGTGTAGGGACACCCTGCTGAAGGGAAGGAAATCCCCTTCTTGGGACTTCTCAGTCCAAATGGGAGAGCACCTCCCAGCATGGTGGGGACTCACTGCTGAACTAGTTTCCTTTGTCTAAAGGTTTGTGGCTGGAAGGAAATGATGAATCACCCAGACAAAATGATGCTGTCAGCAGAAGAGAGCTCGGGGAACCTTCACTGTAGGAGGAGCTGCCAGTGCCTTGTGCAGCTCAACAGCAAGGCTGAGCACCTTTCACCTCTGGCTGTATCCACCCAGAGAACTCCAAAGGGGGAGTTTTCTGGCAAACATTGGACTTCTCTTATACCTCAGCATGAAAAAAAAAAAAAAAAAAAAAGCAACCAAAAGACTGTAAACAAACTTCTTTGGGTTAAGTTGACAGAATTCCAAAATAGCTAGTAATAAAATACATAGGATACTCCAGCCTGTTTTCCATGCCATTTATTGCACTTGGAGAGAATTAACAAACACCAGGCAGATTCTTCATGGGTGGGGAAGGAGGGTATTTAGGATGACAGGAATTACAGTAAAATTGTCCTGAAGACTAATGGATATGGCACTTCCTTGTGTGGAAAGCCCCAAAGATGGGCAGTGATTAGTAAAATAGCTTATTTAAACCTCAGACCCTCTGTAAATTTACAGAAATGTGGATAGCAATGATAAGGCAGTCAGTATGGAACTGAGGAGAAGTTCTGGCAGCCCTTGATTTCTCTCTGAAAACTGAATTTTGGCTGCTTCTTAAGTGATTCAGTGTCTGCTAAATGTTTGACTCCCCCTCCAACTTACAAAATATGCTTGGCAGAACATTGCTTTATTTCTGTGCTAGCCTTGGGTTACATACCCCTGAACCTCTCAAAAACCAGGCCCAGCCCCAGCACCCACCCCACACTCCCCAAGTCGGGCTCCTGTGCTGCACACAGTTTATCTGGTGGCTGAACTTGCCCTCAAGTTCACCCCAACACTGCAGGGCCCAGCAGGCAGAAGTGTCTGAGAGGAAGGATGGGTTATCCCTCTGGGCATCCCTTCACCTGTGGCAGAGGCTGGGCTTTCTTCTTCATCCAGCTCAGGAGATGGCCAGGGTTCTGAATTGGACAGGAAACCTTGGCCACACTGGGGGGAGTCTCCCCATTTGTTCAGGTATCATCTTTAAAATCTCTCATCTTTCAGTGATCAAAACCCCCTCAAAGCATTTTTTCCAACACAGATGTAAGAATCCCTCTGGGTTTTTTGCCTGAGATGTGAGTTCCCATGGCAGAGCTTCCCACAGGCCTGGCTGTGGAATGGTGTGTTCTGGCTTTCAGCAGTTTTTCTCACTCATTTACAGCCCCTGATCCAGGCAGTACTGACGCCCTTGGCATGGCACCAGCCATCTCCCAACAAGCTTCAAGAGGGGTTCTGTGGATGCAGGTTTATAAACATCAGCAGCCCACCTGAAGCAAGGCTACCTGGGCAATCATCACTGAATCATTAACCTGGAGGCACAGTGTGACCCCTCTGGGACAAGGGTGGCTGCACTAGGGGGAGTTTGCCACAGCAGTTCCCTTGGACTGAGGTGTCCCCTGCTGCCCTCCTTCCCCAGAGCTCTGACAGCCTTACCTTGGGGTGACAACACTACCAGATCCTTGGGAGCCCCTGGAATCCCATCAAAACACACCAAGACTTGGCATTTTCACTCGTGTCAGGAGAAACACTGCTCTTGAACAAATGTGCTCAAGACCAGAATTTCCCTTGTAACCCAGGTCCACTCCTAAGAACTCATTAAGAGAAGCACACACTTATCTCTAATAACCATTTGCCTTGCTCTATCCTAAATTCAGATCCTTTTCACTTTCCTTCAAAAGATATTTATCACGGTAAATTTCTCCATTTTCCATCCCATCCCTTTAAAGGTCAGGGTACAATGCTGCATTTATAGAAAAATCATAGTTATCAACAGCTACCATATGGGCTGCACTGAATAGCAGAAGTCACGGTATTTATATCATATTTACTGAAAATGTGTTTGCAGCCTCATCCCTCCTGTACTGCTGGGTGATGCACTAACTTACCAATGAAACATTAACAGTGATGGCAACTGATTTACTAAACAGAAATCATAATGATTCACTAAATCACAGCAGCACCTGCTGTTACATATTGGCATTTATGAGCATTGATGAATTTTAACACTACCAAGTGTTAGAGATACCAACTAATACACTCTCCACTCAGATCAATAGGGCTCATGAAAATCAGCACCGATTACTCTGCTCCCACTGGTTCCAACATTTGCCTTCATGTTCAAGGTTGCACAGTTACAGCTGCTAAATTCCAACCACGAGAGGCAACAGGACAATCCAGATTAATTCTGCTGAGAGAGCAAAGCTCAGCAGTGAAGCCATGTTCTCCCCTGACTTACACCTCCTGTGACACCTCCAGCTCACCCCCCCTTCCCCTGGGTGGACAGGAGAGCAAACCCCAAACCACTCTGAGGCTTGATTTATGGCAGTGGAGCTGCCTCTGCTGCAACTGTCCTGTCTCAGTGGGAAATGAAGGTCTTTCAGAGCTGAACTGCTCTTCAGAGAGTGATTTATGTGCTGAGGTGCTGCAAGCACAGCTCCTGTGCCACATCTGGTGCCAGCAGGGACCTCCTGGAGCTCCCCGCTGCTGCCCAGGTGAGCCAGCTGCTGCCACAACGTGCCTGCTGCAGAGACACAAGGACAGCAAACACGTGGGACTGCAAAACAAACTCAGTTTGGGGATTTAGAGTTTGTTTGGGTTTCTTCAAAGCTTGGATTTCCCCCAAGAAAACACTTATTATGGGCTCAGTGTTCCTTTGTAAGGACAAGTTTCTCCCTTCCACCCTCTCTGCTGTGCCCTGTGACCCATCTTTGGAAAACCAGGGAACACCTGAATGAGTGTCAACAGCAGAGTGCAATCAGGGCACATTCTGCCTCTAACCTGACCACAGGCACTGGCCTGGCTTATCAAGTATTGATATACTGGGTTATCCAGTATTGATATACTGGGTTATCCAGCACTGATATACTGGGTTATCCAGTATTGATATACTGGGTTATCCAGCATTGATACACTGGGTTATCCAGCACAGATACACTGGCTCATCCAGCACGGATACACTGGGTTATCCAGCACTGATACACTGGGTTATCCAGCATGGATACACTGGGTTATCCAGTATTGATACACTGGGTTATCCTGTATTGATACACTGGGTTATCCAGCATGGATACACTGGGTTATACAGCACTGATACACTGGGTTATCCAGCACTGATACACTGGGTTATCCAGCATGGATACACTGAGTTATCCAGCACTGATACACTGGGTTATCCAGTATTTAATGTGCTTTGCTGGCTAGTGGTTCTGCAGGGCCTCCAGCAGTTGGACTGGGGCTCTGAAGCCAAACACCTCTGTCAGGAAAGAAACCCTTCTGTCAGCCTGAAGGACAGCAACTGCTTTTTCCTGCTCTTGCATGCGAGCTCACCTAGCTCAGAGGAGAGGTTTGCTGATTTCAGAGTGAGAACTCAGTGCTGCTGAGGGAAGAGCAAACACCTGGCTTCTCTGATTCAATGGGAATTCTTTTGGTCAGCTTGTGTTACTCTGCCAGTCTCCACAGATGCTGAGAATCAGATCTCAACATGCTCAGTAGTTACAGGACTGGTTCTTAATTGTTCTGCACTGGCCTCTTAATCTGTTAGAAAGGAGAGATAAACCTGGTTGTTTTGTAGCCCTTGAAAATAAACATTTGAACCCACTAAGGGTATGTATACATACATACATGCATACATACATACATACATATATATATACACATATATATAAAAATATACATATTTAAAATATATAATATATATAGAAATAAAGTATATAAAATATATTAATATATATATATATATAAAAGAGTTTATAATGTGAAGAAGCTGCTTAACATGTCCACAGGGACAGTATGATGGGAAGCAAAGGATGCAGCTCTCCCCGCAAAGCTGGCAGTCATGACATGGAAATTTCACTGCAAATCCTCTGTGCTGCCACCCTCCAAACGTGCAGCCAGTGCTGCTGAGAAGCTCTTAGGATGGCAGGCCTACCTCATAACCATCACCTTATTAAACTATCATCTGTCATCGTAATTTAATTACTTGGTGCCTAGGCCATTCCTGCTCAGGATTGTTTTTCAACACCTGTGGTAGTAGATCATTTACCCAGATGACATTTTATTTCATTTTTACAGTTCTAATCTAATTTGTGAGCTAACAGAATTGTTTTAGCTGTCGTGAATTCAGGCACACAAAGAGCTTCATTAGACATCAGCCTCTTTATTTTGCTGATGCTTTAAGAAAAAATTACCTAAACCAAGCATTCCTCTCCTTTCAGTATAAACTCTCCAATTCTCTTCAGGTTAGACTGAAAAGTACAGCACTCCATTATCACAGTACATTTAAAATATGCATTAAACACAAAACTACACCTAATCTTGTTCAATGCCAACATAAAACCAGATCTGTATCAACTTGGAATGCTAGATGGCCTCTCAAATTACTTGGTGTTTGAATTAAAGAAAACTGTTCTTTTCATATGAAGTACCTGATCATGCAAACAACACATGCCAAGCCCTCCTCACACAGGCTGGGGAGTGATGGAGACCTCTCTTTTGTCCCTCAAACACCTGATTTCTGTCTGCTGTGCCCTGCACAGGGAATCCAGGAGCTGCCCAAGCCTTTCCACACCAGACTGCACTCCCTGGGAAGCTGCACAGCCTGTCAGACTCTGTGGGGAACTGGCACAGCTTTTTTGGAAGAACACTTCTTTTACTAACCAGGCAGATTACAGTGAGTTGGAGCCTTTGGGTAGCAAGGGAAGGAGATGTACCCAGGGATGTGGGGATGCTGGCAGCCATGCCAAAATCAAAACTCTGACCTAAGGTTCCTGGCAGCCTGTGCTGTAGCCCTTGGGAGCAGGCATTGAATTCCTTGGGTGAAATTTTCAGACAAGTCAGTGACTGTGCTTATCTTTCCAAGCCCTGGCCATGCTTCCCTCAGCAGCTCAAGGTTATAATTCAATGGCCTCTCCCTGCTCCACACAGGACCTGCTGTGCCAGGCTCCCAGCCAGACAAACAGCCCTCCCAACTCCACACAGCCTCCTCTCTAAAAAAGCCAGGGGCCACACATCTTCTGCCCTCCAGGGCTCCTCTAGGATCAGCTCTCTCCTGCACACAGGGCAATGCACACCTCTGATCTTCCAGAGCAGAAACTGATGCCTTGGGATTTTGGCTTTTGTGTTTTCCATGTATTTGTAATCCTGCAGTTCTTTAGTGCATAACTCCAAACTCCACACACAGGGTGAGCTGCTGCTTTCCCATTTTGGTCAGACACAGCAATTCCTCTCCAGGCCTGGCAATCAAGGGCACCTCACTGCCTCAGGCCCCCAGAGATGGAAACAAAA
>JAYDZK010000016.1:23591062-23603510 GCA_034509185.1 Euphonia xanthogaster
TCAGGGGTGCCCCGGGTTTGGGACATTTGGGAGGGTGGGATTGTTACTGTGGCAGTGCCTGACCCCCAATCAAGGTGTCAGGAAGTGACCTCCAGCACTGGACAGTGAAGAGGAGTTGATGCACAGAACTTTGGGGGAGCTAAAGGGTTAAAAGGTGAAACCTCAGTGGTGTGGATGAGCACATGGTGGGAAAGGTCCTCTGCTCCCAGAGCTGTAATATTTTTCTCTATTCAGCCCTCTGTTGTATTTTTGATAAGGTTTTAATAAAGCTTTGGAAATTTTTGGAAGTGAGCAGCATTTCTCACACCTATTTCCCTAAACACAGTCCAGTCCTGCCACAGACAGACACAGCAGCTCAGCCTGGGAAACACTGACTCCATGTCCCCACCCTGATGTGGTGGGAGAGGCTGGCACAGTGTGCCTGAGCAGAGCTCCCCTGTGCACAGGCCTCAGAGCTGCCCCAGGCAGTGTCACCAATGTGAGAAAGGACTGCTCACCTTTGAAAACTTTTATTAAACTTTAACACAAACTACAACAAAGTACTAAATAAGGAAAAATTACAGCTCTGAGAGCCCCCCTGGGGCTGCCTGCTACGTGGCTCATCTACAAAATGCACGTTCTGCCTTTTATATCCTTCATCCCTCTGCAAGTTTTGTCAGCCAGCTCTTTCTGTGCCATCCATTGGTGGAGATTACTTTTTACACCCTGACTGGAGGTCAGTGCTGTTATGCTGCCCCTCCTGGTACCCAGCCAGCCTCCTCGAAATGTCTTGACTGCTGAGGCTATCACAAGGGGGGAAGGGAAAGAGGACTATGGAGTGACACCTTACAAAAACATTACATCTATATAATATCCTTCTCTTCATTTTGAAAGCCAACTATTACATTACTTATCTATAACACTGAGAACAAGGCACAGCCCTGAGATGCTCAGTGCCAGCTGCCTGGGGAGCTGGGAACACCTTTTGTCTTCTGGACCTGGATGCTTAAAGACAGATAATGAGTTTGTAACAGGGTAATGTGCCCACTGAACACCAAGCCCTCAGCTCATGCCTTCCAGGGGACTTTGCAGATGTTCCCACCCTGCTGCAGACAATTCATTGGCAAGTCCTGGTGAGTGGAGATGCTCGTAAAGGTGGCTTAGGAGCTGCACCGAGTTCTTCACTGAGTGCAGAGACCACCACAGACCTCAGAGACCACCACAGACCTCAGAGACCACCACAGACCTCAAAGCAGCAAGCAGGACTGTCACCCGATGCTTCCCCACAGCCACACACACAGAGCCCACCCTGCCCCTGCTCAGAGGTGACACATGAGGTGGCAGAGCCCTTGGGACAGAAACCACAGCCCCTTTTGCCATGCTGGTTCTATCCAGGTTCTGCACAACACCCATATTCTTCAGCCACCTCTTCTTCTGCTCTGCATTTTGCCATCCTCCCTCCCTCCCTCCATGCTCCTGCCCGGCCCACCCCACCCAGCTGAGGAAGGTGGCAGCAGCAGGAGCTGCACCCACAAGGACCAGGGCTGGGCAGCAGCACCTGTGCAGCACAGAGGGTGCTGCAGGGTGAGGGGTGCTCCCTGTCACCCCCCGAAGGGGCAGGGGCTGGGCAGCAGCACCTGTGCAGGAAGGGGTTATGCTGCCCTGCTGTGTCACACAGACACAATCTCAGCTCTAAAGAGCAGCTGAAATGCACTTGGGAGAGCTCCAGTAGTTCCAAGTTCATCTTCCCACGCACCCAGTCACTTATTTGAAAATTTAAAGGCACTTTACACAGCTTGTCCTCACTTAGAGCCTCTCCTGACATGTATATATTTCCTTCCCCCCACCTTGCTTTCATTGTTACACTGCCACCACCACTGTCAAAAGTAATTTGATTTCAATTTCATGGCTTGATTGGGCTGAATGTAATGGAACCAGATGCTGTGAATGAATGAAAGTTCCTTCTGTGACGACCCATCATATTTTTGAGCTAAGTGGGCCATGTTCAGCTGCATGTAGGTACTTCATGTGCTTTCAGAGCATTAATCTGTCTGCACCAGGTATGAAGCCAGTCCAATGAGCCTGAACTAAAGTAAAAGCATTCAACTGGCCTTTGTTGTTCCACAAAGAAAAATATTATAAAGCTTTAATTGCTAGGTAATCAACATACTCCAAAATAAATTAATCATACTATTTTCCTTGGTGCTTACATGGTTTAAAATAGCTAGAAAATTGCACGCTCCTTTTCCCCCAAGGGGAAACAGTTGCAAACTGTTTCAAAGATGAAACAATTTACCCAGAACATTTTCTTTCAGTAAAATCATGAGGCCCCTGCTGAATAAGGCTGCATAAAACTCAGCATTGGAGAGTGCTAGTGGCTGGTGTGCTGAGTATTTCCTTCAGAAACATGATTTTCCTGAAATCCTCTTTTATGCTCCCATCCAGTGGAATGACAGGGCTGTACTGTGCCAGGGAGGAAATTGCCCAGCCAGCATGGGCAATATTTTGGAGACTACTAAAGCAATGCTTGAAGCTATCTGAAGGGGTTTCAAAGCAGCTTTTTTTTCCACTTTTCCTAGTGGCTGTCCAGTGGCAGAGTTCAGGGAACTTGGTCCAAAGATTTTCACAGGATTCCCTTTCAGATAACTTCAGCAGCAATAAAACATGGAATTCAACAAATGAATGAAACATAATGGAACAAACCCACTGCATTATAGAGGTATTTAGTGTAACACTTCCAAAATCAATCAGTGAACAGCAGTATTAATCTTGAAACATCAATTTTTAAAGAAGTCTCAGGTAGTGAGATTCCAGCCTGCTGGAGGCAGATCTTGCCCAAGCTTCAAAATTAAATTGGTGGGGAAAAATGAATCTCCTTGGATGTGTGAGTTGCAGCCTGAGCATGAACAGGACTGAGGTGTCAGAGGGCCATCAGGACTGAGCCCTTCCTTTCCTCATGGCTGCTCCAGGACTATCCATCAATAGCCACTGGCAGACCTAAGTGTCTATAAAGCATCTCCATGTGCCCTAGAAAGCTCTTCTGAAGCCTGCTAGCCTTACTGGAGTCCCTCTGCCTTCTGGGGATGCACCTGAGGAGCTCTGTAGGGCAGGAAAAGCTCCCTGCCCTGTGCCCAGAACCCAGCACATCCAGGTAACACCAGAGACTCCTGGGCTCTCCTAGGCCTCCAGGCTTGTGCCCTGTGTACAGTTTGGCTTCCCAAATCCAGAACAGGAAGTTCTGGTGGGAAGGTGGGTTACCAGTTGGTTTAGGAATAAACACCCACATTTAGGTGTAGTTTCACAGGGGTGGGAATCTGGATGTGAGGAAGCCCCAGACGTGCATCAGTGTTACTGACACCAGCTCTGAAACATGGTTTGAGCAGGAGCTGGCATGGGGCAGCTGAGTGCATTTCCTACTGCTGATCATGGTTTGAGCAGGAGCTGGCACGGGGCAGCTGAGTGCATTTCCTACTGCTGATCCTATCTTAGTCCAGAGTGACAAAGAGGACAGAGCATCACCAAGAAAGTTGTTTTTTCCTGAGGGTCTCCTTTCCTTGGTTCCCCACACAGGCAGCTGAGCTGTTCCCAGGGGCACAGGTGAGATTTTGGGTGTCTCCCAGCCTGTGTGGGTCCCAGCACACACTGGAACTGGAACAGGTGACCCTCTGGGCGAGGGGCTGAGCCCTGTGGATGGGAACCATCACCACCTGTGATGCCTTAGGATTTGAGCCTTTATATTTTCCAAATTCTGAACTGCTCTGGGGTACAACTCTAAAGCTCCATAGGCTGTCACCTACTGCTGTCCTGGTTTATTCAGGCACAACAATTCCTCTCCAGGCCTGAAACCCAAGGACACCTCACTGCCTCAGGCCCCCAGAAATCTGAACAAAAGTGAGTTGGGGGGGAGCAAACTGGGGGTAAATGACTTCATTACCTGAAGCTGGAATTGGTGGATAATATGTGAATGGACCAAACTTATAATTGTCTGAAAAACTCATGAGCATCGTCCAGCTTGGGTGTAGCCCCTGGGGGTCTTCATTTGTCCTTAATGTACCTGATGGCCCTTCAATGAATATATCTGCTTTTATCCTTTGGATTTTGCCTGGCCTCTGTTTCTAGGTAAGCCCAAAAAGGCATCACCTGGACACTGCATCCACAACACACAGGGGCTGCTGTCAGTACATGCTATCAATGAACCCAACCAGCAAACACTGCAATGGGATTTTAATTCAAATAACACTTATTATGGGAGGGTGGGGGGTGGAAAGTATTTCAGCTTCTCAAGTAAAGCTTGAAATTCAGAGAGCTGCCTATATTAACTCATCCACTCTTAATTTCCACATTCAATTGCAATACCAACTAATTTTCTACATGAAAAAAAAAAATCTTTCTGAGGTTAAGTTCCTTATTTCAACAGCATCCCAACTGTGTTTCAAAAAATTCTTTAGATGGCCAGCAGACAATTTTCCCCTCAATATTTTTGGTAGATAGCTCATTATGGAAAATCAATTATGCTGTTTCTCATTAAATGGTCCAACAGTATCATGAATGTTAAATGTAATAAATTTCACATTGCAAGACAATTTCCATAGTTGAAATCAGGAGGTTAGTGACATTATTAGCCTTTTCCCTAGATAAAGCTCCTATATCGCTTCTGATTTTCTCTTTCTCCTAGGAAGATATAATTTATGAGGGCAACCTAGTGTAAGCTGGGTTACTACTTGAATTCTTGCTACTGAGAAGCAGTCTTATCTACTAAAATAACAGAATAAAATGACTTAAATATTTCTAGAATCTAGATGAATTTTCCTGTTGAAAAAAGATGAATTTAATACTACAGGAATAGGCACAAATTTGACTTAATTAATACACCAGGCAAAGAGAGGGAAAACTGCTTCTCGTGCAAAGGAATTGACATTCATGGTTCTTGTGTTGGGCATGGAAACCTCAGCAAGGGACTGAAATTATAAACAGAACATTCTCAACACTGAACACAACCTTTCCTTTTCCCCTGAGCACACCCAGCACACCCTGAATCCATAAACAGCCCTCATGGGGAGCATTAATGGATTTCACTGTTCCCAACATGCAGAAACCCCTGACCATGGATGGGGGTGCACAGAGGCTCTGCCTGTGGTCTCAAGCTGCCACAACTCTGACAGAAGGTGCTTGGTGGGGTCACAGGCTCCCTATCCAACCAGCAAAGGTTTCCATGGGAAGCCACACCACCAGTGCCATTTATGTTTTCTAAAACAAACAATGTAACCAATATAAAGTTATTTTACTCGATATGGAAAGCATTTCATGGTCTATGAGGGATCTAGAACAGTTTCTGGAGCGTGTCATCTCTGAGCAGGCAGAGCCAGCAAACACTCAGAGCTGGGAGGATGCTCTGGGAGCCACTTCCCCCAGCCAGCACCAAATCCTGCACTCCCAGCACAGCCTGACAGCCAGGGCAGCTGAGGAATGCCTCTCCAGAAAGCACACAGGTCACAGACACACCAAAGGAATGAGGAGTCCTGGAAAATGTCCCTGGGCAGGGCTGGCACTGCTGGGCTTTGCCAGAGGGCTGGCAGTGCCCAGGAGAGCAGCTGAGGGACTCTGTCAGGCTGGAGCATTGTTTTCCTGCTACCTCAGGGCAGCTTCTGCAAGAAGGATTTGTGTGACACTTCAGCAAGTCACTCTCCATGTTCCTGGCACTTCAAACCTGTGAAATTAAACTGTGGAATTAAAACTGGCCAACCTGGGATTAGGATTGGAGGTGAGTTCTGATCCCAGCTGGACTCCCCAACACATCCCTACAGCTGCTGCTCAGAAAATATCCTTCTACCCTTGTTTGACTGCAGGAAGGAAACACTGAGCTTGCCTGAGCCCTCAATGACCTAAAATGAGCACAGGGATTTCCCCCCCTCCTTTTTACTTCCTTAGGTGTTTTTCAGCTGTGGATGGGTGGATGAAAACATGCTGTGGCTGAAACCATGCTTCAGGCTGAGGAAAGTGTCTGTGGCTTGCAAAAGCACAAAGGCATAAACCTCAACCTTTCTATTAATAACTGAAGGAAAGAGATTTCTTTGCACATTATATCCTTCTAATAGCTTTTGTGATTCTATTTTTATAGCACCATGGATTGCCTACCAATCTCTGTTGTCTAATAAACTTCCAAAGCACCTCACACAGGCAAACAAGCATTTTCTAATGTATTCCTGACTGTAAATATAGTACTACAGAACACAAAATTAACCAAAATTGCAACAAGACCAGGTATGGAAAGCAAGCCAGCTTTGACACTTCCCCCAGAAGAGAGAACAAAGCCTGCTGCTGTTCAGTCACAGTCAGCCTACATCACCTACATGAGAGAAGAGCAGTGCTTCACTTCCACATTGAATCCTGCTTCTCCAGGGTGTTACAGCCCAAACTGCCACTTGCACAGACTGAAATTCTGGGGCTAGAAAACGCTGCAGCCTGTAGCTAACCCAGGTGCCTAACACAGGATTTCAGCACAAGATCTGCCTCCCTGTGTGCTGTCCTTAGGCTCATCCTCTGAACTGCAACACCCCCCCACACACAAAACACACTCTCAAAGGATGTTTTATCAGAATAAGGAATGCAAACTACATATTTTCTCATCCACATAAAGTGAGAGGAAGCTGACAAAAAGGCAATGAACAAGCCCCATGTGACATTTGCTGCTCAGGCACTTTGCAGCACCTGAAAGTCCCGAGGCAAGAACCTGGCACACACATCAGTCCCAGCAGTGGAGCTACCATCTCCTCCAGGGAGAGGAAGCTTTCAGAGAAAATCAAGTGGGAACCTGAAAGGTGTGGGGACAAGGAGCAGCGTTCCAGGCAGAGGGACATACAGGAATCCTTCTGGCTCAAGAGCTGGGGCACTGAATGCTGCTGGAATCTCTGCTATCTGGATGGTGTGGCTAGGCTGAGAAGATTAAATACTGAAGCCCTCACCAGCTGTACCAAAACCCTGGAGTTTACATGGGTGGTCAAACTCAGCAGTGCCTCAGCCATGTTGGCACCACACATTCCTCACAGGACAGGCTGAGCCAGCTTGGCTTTGGGGGGCTCACTTATAGACAAGGTCCTAAAGAGGGAGGAAAGGTTTTAAAATACTGGTTACTGCAAGGGAGAAAGAGGCAGTGAAAACAACAGGCTTGGGGAAGGATCCTGAGCAAGTTGTTTCAGAAGATTGTGAAAATTATTGAAGAAAACTGAACTTCTCAGAGCAATCTGGTGTCACTCAGCTGCAGAGGCAGCACTGCTTCCACCAGGCAGGAATCTGGCCCAACTCGTTGTCTCTGCACTGCCTCTCTGCTCAGCAACAGCCACTCCCAAAAGATCTGGGAGTTTAAATTCCCAAAAGATCTGGGAGTTTAAAGCAGAAAAGCACCCCAATCTGTTCTGCTCAGCTCAGCACAGGTAGCATACAAATAAAATATTCACCATGTGGGCTCTGCCCCTCGTGAATTCCCTCCCTCCCTCGAGGCACAGATCTGATCTCTTCATTCAGCCCATCCCCTAGAGCCTGCACAGCACTGGCAGGTGCAAACAGGCACTGCTGGACCTGCCTCACCCACCTGAGAAACTCTGTGCTGATCCTCCCCCCTGGCCAAAGGCTCAGGAGTGTGGGGAAAAGTCTGAATTGTAAGGGGATTGTATGAGATTCCCTGGAAGCTTCCAGGGAACCCCGGCTTCTTTACAAGGAACATTATACAAATTCACCATCAGAGGCTCTCTCCCTGACAATCAGCAAAAGCTCATGGAAAACAGTGTCAAATGCAACATGCCCTGAGGCTCAATAAACATGAAGAATTCTCTTTCCTGGTTGTGTGATGTGACCCAAGTGGTGGGTCAGGAACATCCGGGAAGAGAGCAGAGCAGACACCAGAAAAGGTCATGAGATGCTGACCATTGCATGCAGCCTCAAAGAGCTTCTCCTTTAAGCTTAACACCTCCCTGGCAGAGCATCCTCTGTGAGTGATGCAGTGTGGAAGTAAATTCTAGGGGTTTAACTGTGCAGTCATGAAGAAAATACAACTTTAAGAGTGAGGATAAAAAAATGTGGAGTCATTAAAAAATACAGAGTTTGAACAAATGACTGGCAATCTGAAAATGCAGCAAGATACTTGTTTGGAAGAATGTTCCCTTTTTAGGGCTGCAGGGACAGGACTGCTCATGGTGGGTAAACTACAGGATCCACACAATCTGCTGCAGCAGGTAATTATCTGGATAATTTAATATGACTTAAGGAAGAACAATTAGACATCTAATGGCTAACAGAAAAGCAAAATACATCATGATTAAGGTTTTGCTGGAGGAAATGGGAAAGGCTACAATACTCTAGGAATTACACTACAGAGAAGAATGATTGGCACATCAGCTCAGTACAGAACACTCCTTGCAAAGGGAGATACAAGAGAAAACAGCTTGCTGCTGCTCTAACCCTCCTTCCTAACAGAGAGTAGGGCAGTTCTAGGCTCAGCTCTGGTCAGCTAATTTCAGTTTTAAGATAATCTTTCATATTAAGAAAAGTACAAAAAACCTCAAGCCACAACACTGAATCAGGGACTATAAAAATATTTTCAGTAATTACACACAGCACACTTGGATGAACAAGGCAAATAGATGATACTCCTTGAAAGCTCATCTCTGTAGATTCAGGATGCCATCCACATCTTCCACCAAAAATAATCATTTTGTATGAGATGCTGCATTTACTCAAAGCCCTTTTTGATGAGGTTTTTTTAAAACTCTCTATAGAAAAGAAATGGCATCCTGAATGTGGGAGAATCTAGACGAGGTGCCACTTGACAGAAGGTGAGTGCACATGACAGCACTCCTGAGGCATCATGGAGCATCTGATATTGAAAGCTTTTGATTTTGACTTCCAGGGTTTTGCTTATTCACTGATTTTATGGGGGTCAGTTCAAGCCTAAAAGCAATGCATCTGCCAACCTGTCAGAGGGATGGAACATACTGTGCATCTAAAAAGAATAATATGAAGTCTAAAGGAGGTACCTGCAGGAAAGACCAGCGAATGTTTTTAATTATATTAAAAAAATAATAATTTGGGGCACTTGCCCAAAGCTCAGGCTGCAAGTTTTTGTGAGTAACTGCACTCTGCAGCAGACACTGCACGCTGGAGTCAGAAAGGCCAGAGCCTCTTGCCCCTGAGAGGGGCAACCAAAACCCTGCAGGAGAGGCAGGAGGAGCCCAGTAATGAGGGATGCAGAGGGAGGGACCTGGGATCTCTGCACAATTAAATTTGTGAGAACTGAAAGCCACTGTGCCTCACTCCCCTTATCTACAGAAGGTAGATTAGCACCCTTATCTCTGCTGAAGTACTCTGGCATTTATATCTAGATAAATAAATATATTTACAGATATATATATATATATCTATATTTATATATAGATAGATATAGACATATATACACTTATATATATATTCCTCCATATTCTATATATATATATAGAATACAGAGGAAGTTGAGCAGTCAATCTTTCCTTTTTTGAGCAATTTGAAAAAGAAATCATGTGCTGCTATTTTAGCACCTCTTCTGTTTTTCCACATGCATAGAGCATCCTGGAGCTTTCTGCTCCTCTGGTGCACTGTTTCCCTGCTTTAGTTTCTTAAATACACCAAAACAAGAGGGCAGGAGCAGAAAGCAAAAATAATATTCATTTCACAAAAAGTAGAAAACTAACTCTGGGTGTTAAAATAGCCCACAAAATTGGTATATTTTCAGTAGATGGTTGTACATGAACAGTTTAATTTTCTTAACTGTAAGATTTATATAACAGCATTTTTTACACATTCAAAGCCTCTCAATGTTTACTGGTTCATTGTAGGATATTTAAAACCAGGGTCTGCAAGAGAAAAATATTCTGTAGAAAACAGAACAGTACTTTCAGTGCTGTACTTGTGTCCAAATAACAAGGCAGATATCATTTTTGAACACTCTACCACATACACTCCTTCTCCTTTCATTTAAAAGCATTAGGGCTGTTAAACCTGTAAATGGCAGCTCCAGAGCCAGGCAATAAAAATGCACTTAGAGTTATTTTAGCCCCACATGTAAGTAATTCAACCCTTCAGGTTATTAGAAAAGACTCCAATTGTGACAAAACTGAGAGGCTTTTCCCACCATTCATACACCAGGCTAAGAAAGAGAGATGCTATTGCTCAAATCTGCTCCATCCCCACCTCTGTGCTGGCCAGGGCTGTCAATCTGTAATAAATCAGCCTGCTCAGAGGCCTTTGCACATCCCAGTGTGAGGCCACAGCTCTGCCCTGGCCTGACAGACACACCTGGAACACCCAGACACACCTGGAATGCACACACACAGGTGTTCATGAGAGAGGTGCCTGTGCCCTGTGCCTGGCTACCAGGGCTCACCCTGCTGGGATTTTGTCCCTGTGTGCCCACAGGCTGGGTCAGACACCACTGCAGAATTCTGCACTTGTTGCCAGTTTTCAAGGCCATATCCTGGAGATAAGGAGGCTCAGGGGTGAGCTTATCTCTCTCCACAACTCCCTGAAAGGTGGTTGTGTCAGGTGGGGGTTGGTCTCTGCTCCCAGGCAGCAACTGACAGAACGAGGGGACACAGCCTTCAGCTGCAGCAAGGGAAATTAGACAAGGGTTAGACATTAGAAATTAGACCAAGGTTTAGACACTAGAAAAAAAATTCTTCACTGAAAGTGTGACTGGGCACTGGAATTGTCTGCCCAGGGAGGGGTGGGAGTCACCATCCCTGGAGGTGTTTAATAAAGCCTGGATGAGGCACCCAGTGCCATGGTTTGGTTGATGAGGAGGTGTCAGGGCAGGGTTGGACTAGATGATCTCAAAAGGTCTTTCCCAACCTCATTAATTCTGTGATTCTGGGATTCTCAGTTGTGAGATTCACAGCCCTGCCCCAGCCCTGCCCCTGGAGCTGGGTCACACTCGCACAGGGGGCTCTCCCTGGCATGGCTGGCAGACTGAAGCCCACCCTGAGGAAAGCCTGATTCCATACACAGCACTACAGCAACTGTGCTTTCCTAGCAGTTAAAAATACACATCAAGTATCCTTGTTGGAACAGCCCTGGAATTGAATTTGCCTGGTAACATCTGCTGGATATTTGAATGTATTTAAAGAGTTAAATTGCAGGAAGCCACCTAATGCCTTACAAATATACATTATAATGTGTAATTGCAGCTGGTAGAGCTAAGCTGGTAAAACCAAATGCTTTCTCAGGCAATAATTGAATTTCTTAGGTCCAAAGGGCTAAACAAGGGCAGTATCACTGTCCCTGTGAAGGTATAACCCGTTTCTGTCAAACCCCTTTCCCTCACTCAGAATTTCAGCACTGGTGGAATGAGACATGGTTTTGCCTCTGGTCAATGCACTGGAATAATCTCCTCCCAACCTGTGCTGGCCTCCAAATCATTCCTACACAGCAGAGCTTTCCCTCTCTCCTCTGGGCACATCCTGGAAAAATAAAAGTACTGTTTGTTTATCTGGCTTTGTTCGGAGCCCAGCCAAGTTAGGGATGGATTTCACTCTTCTCCCAGCAAATGAAGTCAATAGGATCCCTGTTTCCCACTTGGAGGGAGGCATTCCAGGGGAAGCTCTGCACTGCTCCAAAACCAAAGGGCAGGAGACATCTCCTCAGGTATTGTCTCCTGTGGAGTGAGGAATAATTGCACACGTTGCCCCTCGAGGGGAGCACAGATGGCCAGCTGCAGGCAGAAGCACTCCCAGCAGCCATTCAGTGAGCTCAACCAACACTTCCTGCTGCCCTGCCCACCCAGAGCCCAGGCACAGGCTCAGCTCCTGACACCAGAGCACTGCCAGGGCTCCCACACCACTTCCAGCACTGCACACAAGGATACCAAGCCTACTCCAAATGCCTTTGCTAGTTTCATTTCAACTGGCATAAGGATGCAATCAGAAATACTCACTGTCCCTAATTAAAAGAAGATGCATCATAAAAAACAAGTGCAACTCTTTATTCTTCATTCATAGGGCTGAAAAGGGCTCTGGCACTGAAAGGTCAACCCACCTGGCTACTCAGCAGTGCTCTCTGAGCCAACACCCTTTAGTTTCTTGACCATTACAAAGGGCTTTTTTTGTTGTTTTGGTGTTGGTTTTTTTGTTTGAGGCTTTTTTGTTTGTTTTTCTCTTTTGTTTGGGTTCTGGGAGAAGTTTAGTCCCAAAGGGTGGCATCCATTTAACAGAGAACCTGGCTGGAGATCCAGAATCCTTTTATTTCCAGGTTCCTAGATCTCCTCCTCCACAGTGGAGGGCACAAGCTTGCTCACACCTGCAGGGTCTCAGACATCAGGGAAGCTCCTTGTTCCCTTCACACTTCTGAGAGGGCAAACCCAGCACTTAAACTGTGGCATTCACATTCTCTGATAAAATCCCTTCACCCAGGGTTTTCTCCTGGGAAGCTGAGAAGCCTCAGAGAAAAG
>JAYDZK010000016.1:23603659-23617618 GCA_034509185.1 Euphonia xanthogaster
CATTATTATCTTTTAGCATTCTGTCAGTATCCTTGCTGTATTCTTTAGTATAGTTTAGTATTCTTTAATATAATATAATATAGTATCATAAAGTAATAAATTGGCCTCTGAGAACATGGAGTCAGATGCATCATTCCTGCCTGCCACTGGGCTCACTGTGAATTTACAACACTTCAACTGCAGCCAGCTCTCCCTGTGCTGGTGGCAAGGGGACTGAAGGCCAGGCACCACATTTTGGATACTCTGGATTAGAGCACACAGGATGTCACTGGGGCTTCTCATCCATGCTGTTATTGTGGTATCATTACACCCCAGGGACAATGAAAAACATCACAGCTCCTAACCAGGCTGGTACTATAACCACCCCATCCTAAATGCTGTCCTGAAGGCTCTGCATTTAGGAATTCAAAGGAGCAAGACCAGCAGTGTTGGCTTCCACTCCTGATTTGTGCTTTGAGTTCAGCCTTTTTTCCTTTGGGCTTTCTGACTTCCAGTGTGTTTCCTCTGAACCAGCAGAGCTGCCTGTCTGGATTGGCCAGAAAGGAGCCTGGGACACATCAGCCACCCCTGCCTGCTCCCAGCATCTGGGGCTGCCTGCAGGGAGGGCAAGAGCAGCCTGCTTTGCTGCCAGGGCCAGTGATAAGGAAACTGTCCATTCTCTCCCAAATTTGCCCTGAACCAGGACACCCTGATTAGCTGTGCCTTGAGCACAGCGTCCATCAGAGTCACCCCTGAGCTGAGGGAGAACCCAGGAAAAACCCTGCACTGTAAACCAGGCAAGAGGACAAATGTACTTCAGAAGGAAGCTAAAGAACCCCTAACACATCCACAGATGCTCAAAAAACACAATGAAGTCCCAAAAGAGTAACCAGTAAAAGTAGCTTTAGAAGCTACTAGCTTTGTGGATAGAGTAGCTTCCCAATACAATAATGTTTACTCATTTCTGATGAAATCATTATTTGTTAAAGTGAATCTCCATGGAGAGCTTTTACTGATGGCTGAAATGGGTGGATGTTTAGGAACTGAGCTGGTCTGAGTGCAAAAAGATCCACAACAAAAACAAAAGACAGGCTTATACAACACTCTCCCATTATCCCTGCATCTCTCTGATATCAACTCATTATCATAATAAGAAAGTAAGAACCCTCCTTCAGATGCCAGAACTTACCCAAAGCTAGAAGAAATGATACTTATTAGAGTTTAGCCCTGTTCCTTTAGAGCAGCTAAGTCCTGGAAGCAATGCTGTGAAGCAGCCCCCATGCCAAGAGATGTATTGCACAGGCTGTTTTCATAAACCATCCTCAAACCAAAGACCACATTTCTCCACTTTGGCAATCGGTAAACCTAATTAAGGAAGAGAAACATTGCAAATGAATGCACTTAATTCTGAAGAAAATGTGCAGCGTATGCAAACTTGCAGCACACTGAAAAAATGGCTGGGCATCCTTTTTCCTCTCCTCAGGTCTCAGGAGCTCCACAAGAAAAACAGCTAGTGAGTCAAAGCAGGGGAAATGCACCAATTCTTGCCACCCAGGTGTCACAAATCACCCCAGCCTCCTCTGCCTCCTTCCCTTCCAAAGTCACGGAATCACAGACTAGTTTGGCTTGGAAGGAACCTTTAAAGGTCCCAACCCCCCCAGAGCAAATCACTGATCTACAGAGGCCTGCACACAACAACTCTGCTCTGGATAAAGAACCCTCAAGGAGCAAGCCCCGGTGCCAGGGGCTGATGCAGTGTGGCCAGAGAGGATGGGAGGAAGGCGCAGGGTGCCCATGCACAGAGAGGCTCAGGGATCATGAATTCTCTGAAGATGACTCCTGTGGTATTCACAGACACAGCATCTCCTCCCAAGAGCAGCAGCAGTGAGGGAACAGCACTGCTTGGTGCCTGAGCTGGGCAGGGCTCAGCTCCAAAGCTCCCCGAGTACATGCAGTGTCACGCATGGGGCTCGTGGCAATGCCAAAACTTTTGACCACAACCTGTTTAAACACTTTGTGTTTTTAAAGGCTTCCTCCTAAACAACAACAGTGGCTGGTAATAATAGAACTGGAGGCTGTATATAAAGGAAATGGGGAATTGTTTAGGCTAATCTTTGAAAGGACCCTTAAAGAAGGTAACATTGCTTACATCACACGGAGCCAAAGATTAACATTATTTTAGGTTTTGTACTGTGTTGCTTTTTTTTTTTAAACCACTGCAGGAAAGGAACAAACTGATGTTTATTAATGTTAGCTTGGCTTAGAGAAAAAAACAGAGAAATTTGGCAATATAAAACTCAGAGGGGACAGAGATGGGCCTAAAATCTGAAATCCTAGGGATTTCAGCATTTGCAGTTACCAACAGGACAGGTAAGGATTCAAATGCACCCTTAAGCATGGACTACCATAGTCTGTGGAATCTACATTTTTGTTGAGATGGTTTCCAGCTCCTTCAGGCATGTTACAGGATGTCTGTTAATCAGCCCCTAGTTCTAATAAAATGAGGGTTATGGTATTTGCTCACTGAATTATGGCCTGTAAAACCTTAAATGGTTTATTTTACATACCTGATTTCAGCAGTCAACGATCTCTTAACATGAAAGGGCTCTGCAGCACTCCATGGCACAGCCTGTCAGCCAGAGAAAGGTCTCAAATGATGATGCAGAGCACAAGGACTGCTCACCCCTGCAACTACCAGAGAGGCACGGCTGGTCTGCTAACTGGCAACAATCAAATTATACTTTCTAATGCTTCAAGCAGTGGAAAAGGCTGTTCCAGATGAACACACTGCAGCAGATGTGTTCTCCACTCTTAAGTTCTATTACCTAAAGCATTGAGAAGGGAGAAACATTGCAAGGAGTGAAGTGCTTGATGTAGTGTCAGAGAGCCACAGGATTGCTGGGACATGCTTCATGCCTTGGAACCCCAAAAGTGACAGCCACACCATGGAACATGGAAGGGACACTGCTGGTTTTGTGCCATTCGTTTTGCCTGGCAAACCAGATTTCTGTTTAGCTCCCAGACAGGTGATTTAAAATATGATGGAGCCAGTGAAGGACATCAACATCTGCAACAGTGCCATACATCAGATCTTCCAGACATCTTTTCTATGCCTGGATCCGAACCGAAAGCAGACAGATTGTGACAGATTCTGTCTTGAAGCTCAGAGCAAAAGGTCTATGGAGAAAGAAAAAAAAAAAAACAAACAAAATCTAAAGAACTGAAGTCTCTGCTTGTTTTTCCCTTCCCTTTTCCAGGGGGAAGAAATCCTTCACTCAGAATAAACTCCTGACTTGCAGCTGGCACACAGAACATTGAACTAGACTATGTAAGCCACAGAATGCAACACAAACCAGTTGTTTCCCGAAAAGCTTCAGAAGCATGGAGTCATACATCTGATACATTCCCTGAACTCCAAGGCCTGGCCTAGACTTGTATCTGGCTGTGTGAGTGCTGCCAGTGAACATCACTCAAAACTTGGCCTGAGCTGTGTATTTCTGTGGAAGGTGATTGTGTAGGACTGAAAACAATGCACATGGGCTCACAGAGCCCTGCAAATACTGCACAGAGCTGCTGCTCCTCTGCATTTCTGAAGCTTCTACCTCCAGGAACGCCATGCAGAGTGGGCAAAGCAGACTGGCTCACACCCATACTACTTCCACAGAGCCTCCTCTGCACCTGGAGCTCCCTAGGACTAACACATGCACTTAAGACCCTGGGTCCCCACCCAGTTTGTTTCAGTCCTCATCACCTATCAGGCTCTGAAGTGGCTGCAGCTGGTCATTTATCACCTATCAGGCTCTGAAGTGGCTGCAGCTGGTCATTCTGCTCCCTTTATCACCTTCCCTCCAGAAGGTTATCACTTTCCCCTCAGAAAAACCCTTCAGTGACCAGCAGCACAGTAGGGTGGCAGCCAGGGATCAGGAGACCCTGGCTCTGTTGTCAGTCCTGATGCTGGGAGATGGCAGCACACATCTCAACCCTGCTCCCCATCCCTTCAGCCTGGCACACCAGGGGCAGAGGCCAGCTCTCCCAGGTGGAAGTGCAATTCCTCATGTCACAGCACCCTGGCATGGATGCATCTTCTAGACAGAAAAGCAATGCAGCTTTTAAAAAGCTGGAAAGATTTCATAGAGTCAACATCTGGCAGCAGTTGCCAAAACAAACACAGCATAGAAATATTTGTAAAATAGCTGAGGAGCACTATGGATAATGTGGCATTATACTAGAAACAGAGCAGCATATTAATCAAGGAACAATAAAGCTTTTAATTGTATTTTCAAGAGTCTCACTTAAAACCAATGCAAAACATAACTCATGTGGAATGACTGGCCTATTTCCCATTGGCTCCCTATGCCAGTTCTCCAGCTGTAAAATTAAGAAAGCAAGTCTTGGGGGCATAATGAGGAAAAAAAAGATGAAAGACTGAGGAGCTCCAATAGAGCTGTAATTGAGACCATGTAAGTAGGTGGGCTAGAGATCACTATCCAAGCACTACACAATTGTGTTTGTTTGGAAGGAATTACCACAAATATTCGAAGAGGACTTGTGGCCATCCGGTACACAAGTGCAGATTCACTGGGGAAGTCAAACACCCTTCAGCTCTCTCCCACCTTCTGTGACACACTGAGAGCTCACAGCAAACCTTCTGTGGAACACTGACACTGCCCACCCACAGCCACGAGGCCACTGTCACCCACTCACTGCATCCTGTGAGAGCTGGCTGCCAAAATGCTCCTTCTCCTTGAGCTTTGAGCAGGCAGAAAGAGATAAGGCTGTGACACGCTTCTAAGCTGCACCAGACAGGGTATTTCACACCAACTATCTGGAGCACACATGAATCAAAGGAACTTTCAGACATAAGGGACAAAAGATTGAGAATATCTGCTGGTTTGAGGTGCTGAGAAGAGAGGCTGTCATCGTGTACTGTCAGCTACACAAGGTCTATCTGGCCCTCTGCAGCACTCACCTCATCCTCAGCTTCCACCAGCACAAGTGTCAGGTTGATGGGAAGCCCTGCATGAGCAAGGTGCATCTCCATGGGAATCCACTGTGATGGAAGAATCTGCCACAGGAGATGGAGAGCAGAACAGCTGGGGCTCAGGGACACTGGGTGACACTCAGCTGATGAAATGGCAGCACTGGCCACAAGCACTTTGGCAGATTTTTGCTTTAAAACCCACCCCACTCAAAACCACTCTGTTCAAAATGACCTTTCATCCTAAAATTTCAGGATCACTATAGTTAGAAAACATCAGTGCAGTAAAAGCTGTAACAACTCATTTAGATATTACCAAAATGAGTGCTCTGTGTGAACCCTTCTCCAGGCCCCACACTCCCTGTGGTTTTCCTATTCCTATTAAAGGGACCTAAGCATTCTCTCTTCCACAAATCTCTGAATATTGTCTTTCCTCATCACTGCACACTTCCAAAGAAGCAGGACTGTACTTTGCAGTGTGGGTTTAACACACAGAACTCATGGGAAGTGTTCATGGCCCTGCAAACTCTCAGTCTGGTGTCACTTGAGGGCCTCTGGCAGCACCAAGGGAAAAACAGCACCCCAGCTGAACACCCAGAATATTGCAAAGAATGGAAAAAGGGATGGGTGATTAGATTCCAGTGACCAAGGAGTGTAAGGGCAGAATGTGAGATACCACAAGTCAACCTGAGACTTGGTGACAGATGTGAAAGCCCATGACACAGATGTTCTGCAGCTGGATTTATTAAAAGAGAACAGTAAAGCAGAGGAGGAGCTGCCTCACTGTTCACCATGAGGCTACACAGTCCCTCAGCTTTGGGATTACTTGTGATTATGCCAGTGAATATGGAAACAGAGACTGGAATGTCTTAGCAGGAAATGGATATGGAAATGGCCCAGTGTCCCATGTTCTGCCTGAGAGGCACCAGAAAGCAGAAATGCTCCATAAACAGCCATCCATGGTGATGTCTCTGATGGGAAACCACAACAGTCACAACTCCAGGTCTAACTGTGATTACACCAAAGTCTGTAACAAACCCTGGCTGAGGGCACAAAGTGTCTGTAGGGGAATAAGGGTGGAAAGCCACAGAACTGATTTGTGCTCTGGCCTTCCAAACTTCTGAGAGCAGGAGACAGACTGTATTGCTGAAGGCTTCTCTGGTCCTAACCATGCCAGCAAGGGCCTGAAGTCATTTTCTGCAATCAGGGGAAAAGTGAACCAAATTTCCAGCACTGGACAATGAACTTTTCAGCTCAAAGTAAGCAGCAGAGATTCTCCTCCTTCCAACCAGGCCTTAACTGCATGAATCCCTCAAAGAGAAGGCTAAGTGGTGACTTATATTTAAAAGATACAGACACCATCTCCTGAGTAACAGGGTATTTAAATTACAGGTTACTGTAAGCAAGCCATGTCAGGCCCAGGAGCTCTCCTGAGGATGGGGTCCAAGCTTTGAGCAGTGCTCCAGGATACTAAACCAGGCAGAGATTACCCTGATTTGGGCACATTTATTCTTAACTCTTCAACTTAACCCAGCAGTCACCTGCTGCAAAAACACTTAGGATGATACAGGCTGACTCCAGGATCATGCTCTGTAAATCACCCATGCTGGACTTGAACAGAATGAAGTCAGAAAATAGCTTTGCCCAGGTAAAAGGCAGGAGAAGAACACTCCAATGCTGGGGCAGCAGATAAGCTCCATGGAGAGAACCTGAATTAATTTTACTGTATTGCACAGGAGACTACCCAAGGGATGCTATTATACAAAAGAATTATTCCTTATCAATTTCTGCACACCCAGAGGATTGTGTCCAGTGCCTGCAGACAATGCATCTAGGTAGAATATTAGCACACTATCCAAGAAGCAGGCTGAAAGGCAGTACATTTTCACTAGGGCCACAATTCCACAAGAGTATATTTTTATGGAAAAATCCATTTTTCACTTTCACAGTGATGTCTAAGTATTGCAATACATTTTACAATAGTTTCCTCAACATTAAAAATACAACTTCAAATAATACAGAGCTATAAATGTGACACTTATGAATATGATGGCAAATGAAGCAGGGATGAGTTCTGGGCTCAGATCTTTGAGGTGGGTTGATATATTGGGCTGAATTACCTGTAAATGCCACTTTTCTTTGGCTATTTTTTTCTCTTTCCTGGGCTTAATATTTCCAATTTCTTCTTGACTGGTGTTGATATTTTAGAGAGGAGAGAAGACAAGAAATGAGGGACAGGATGATGCCAGTTGTTGCATCTGGCACTCCGGTGAGAGTTTGAAAATTACTTTTAATTTAAAAAGTGTTGATTTTTAAAGTCAAGAGTAACCTGAGCCTGTAATACACAGCTGGAAAAGCCAACAGATATGAGTTCAGCTGATAAGCACATGCTGAAGACTGGCAAAGGAGGACATTGCCTGGGATCCCACATGATGCAGACACTCAGAGTGGCTGGGGCTGTGCCTGCACATGTGTGTGAGCACACGTGCCCCAGCAAGGCCTGACCCAGCCAGGCTGGGCCCAGAGCTCCAGCTCAGGGACAGGCTCTCCTCACAATGCCACTTGGTCAGAAAAGCAGGTGATTTGCAAGGATAATCTGATTTCTGATGTGACATCAGCAGACACCACAGCAGCCTGGGCAGCAGACTGAGTGCACGCTTGCCTTAGAGTTATCAGTCAACAAAAAAAAGCCCCCCAGTCCCTGTCCATCACCCCTCTCCCTTCAGATCAGAGTCAGGGGCAGCAGAAGCAGCCCCTGGCACACAACACCTCTGCAGAGCAGGGAGCTACATGGGCAGGCAGTGGGGAAAACACCTTGTGATCCCACTGCAACAGCAGGAAATGCCGTGGAAACCTGGTGTGATGCAAGAGAAAGCTCAGAAGGAACAAAGCTTGTTCTTGTCTGTTCTGAAGCCAACAATCAGCTGAAATCAGGCACATGAATGGCCCTGGCTGTAAAGGGGAGAGATGGAAGCATTTGCAGTGGATTTTCTGTGGGTTAGAGCCTCTGGAAGGCAAAGAGCCAGCACTGCCCTTGCTCTCCCCACTCCCAGGCACTGCACAATGGTAAGATCAGCACGGTGTGCTCTCTCCACACTACTGAGATCTCATTTCTCCTCACATCCAAAATCACTGTCAAACCAAGAGAATGCCCCTGAGGACTGCTCCTGTGGGCAGGTCAGAGTCCAGAGGAGTCCAGGGCTCATACCCTGCTCAGCTGCTGCTGTCCACGCTCCACGTTTGGCCAGTCTGGCTGCAGCTGGAGCCAGCAGGGAGCTGGGAGAGGGATTTCCTTTGGGGATTCCAGGCTGCAGAAACTGGAATCTCTCAAGCTGAGAGAAATGGAAAAAAGATGATAAAGCAGATTCTAATGACCAAGGAGTGTAAGGGCAGAATGTGAGATACCATAATCAACCTGAGACTGAGCCAGAGGAGCTGGGAGAGGGATTTCCTTTGTGGATTCCAGGCTGCAGAAACTGGAATCCCTCAAGCTGAGAGAAAGAACAGTGTCTGGAGGATGTTGGAAAGTTATTTCTGATAGGCACTGAAAGCTTGCAAAGAATTAGCAGAGAATTAGGCTGAAATGGAGTTATGGTGCTCAGATGGGTGTGATCAGGCTGCAGCACTTCCAGGAAGGAATGTTTAAGGAAGCCAAGCCATGGAGCTCGGCCTGGGCACAGCTGCAGAAAAGGCAACACGTGACAGCAGAGCCCAGGAAACCAGGAGCTTGGAGAGGGACACCGAAGGGGGCTGGGAAAATGAGGAGCAGGGACAGCTGGCTCTGTGAACCTCCAGAGCTGTGAGCAGCAAAGGCACTCTGGTGATACACTGAATATGTTCTTCTCTGCCTAGAAAAATGCCAATACCTGAATGCAAAGGCAGATTCTGAGATTGTGCCAGAAAATTCAAATTTAACTTTTTACCCATAAGCAATACCAAGGGAATGCTAACAAAGAACAGAAAGAGAAACATGGGTTCACAGCTCACAGCCACAAGAAGAGCCTTGCCCTTTGCAACGTTCAGCTGCTCCCCACAGCCCAGCACTCTGAACAAAGGCTGTCCTGGCTCCTTCCCTTGGCTCAGCCAGGAGGGCCCTCCTGCCAGCTAACCTGTCCAGCACCCAGGCATTCCCCTCATGGCCCTCAAAGAAATTCACACTTGAGACTGCTGAGATCTTCAGACAGGCTCATCTGACAAAAGTGCCCAGGAATTTCAGATAAAAAGAAGAGATTTTGAATACTGCATGGATTCTTGCTATCTGTTGTGAAAATGGATCATTGTACTGTTTTCTGTGAGAAAAAACCTAAAAAGAATGAATAAAAATAAAAAAGCCCCAAATCCTCAGGCTGAGCCAGTGACCTCTAGAGAAGTCAGAAGAGGTGAGATCTGAGAAAATGAAAACTATGCTGCTATTTATTCACATGGCACAATTAAGGTAGTTTCACAAAATGCACTGAAATTTCAACACTTCTTGTAAGCCATTACACTTTAAAATCAAGACTGTTCACAGATTGTCTTCTTTTAAAACCAAGCTTTTTTTTTTTTTTGAATCTCAGTAAAAGTCAGAATGTTTCATTTCTCAGTCATAATTGCTAATCAGGAAGATGTGATACAATCTGCTGAATCTCAGGAGTGCTAAGATATGAAGGGCCTTTAGCAGTGGTACAGGTAATTAAGTTTGTTATGATTTTCTATATATTCTGCAGCAGAAAATCTGATTGTTCTCTTGGCAAGGGGCCATGTCTGTTCATCTTCAAAGATGACCTGCTTTAAATTTGAAAATAAATATTATTTAAAGTTGAAGGTAATTTTGTTTTAATAGAGCACACAATACCAATGTAAGTTCTTCATTACATACAGCATTTTTTTTTCTAATATACCACTGCACTAAAAATTTGTCTGATTTTTTTTAATACATATTCAAAAGATGGAAACACTAAAGGCAGGTGATGTTAACTAAGATGACAGATCCTGTGGAGCTGTATTAATATACTGCACATTAAGAGTCTGGAATTTCATGACTGGCTGTAGTAAAGGGGAAGATTTGAGGAAGAGGCTTTGATAAAGAGGAGATCTTAGCACAACTTTTTCCTAATTATTGGTATTTCTCAGCAATTTCCATGAGACATTATGAGAAACAATGACTGTGGGAGACCTCCAGGGATTTTGCTAGTTGACAGCAGAAGCAGAATATTATTTTGGGAGCATTATGGGGTTAGGGGCTCCCATTTCTCAGGACTGGAGGGAATACAAACCCTTTGTGCCACTGCTTGGGAGTGTTCCACATGGAATCAGACCTAAAAATGCCATGGGTGTTTGGTACCTCCAGCAGAGCTACTCTAAACTCTCCTTAGAGTCAGCTCAAAGGTGATTTATTTCATTAAACAGAAATTTACACACACCCTGATATTAACCCTTGATGTTTCAGCCAGTATTCCAAGTTCTGAGTGCTGCTAATGCACACATGTTCCCACATCTGCTTCCAGCCAGCACATCCAATTTGTTTTCTTCCTCAAGAAACTGTCTCAAGTGAAGCCCCCATGAAAGCCCTAACCACATGCATCTTACCACTTCCTGAGATTTACTCCCAAAACTATTTGACAAGCTATTAGACTAAAAAAAAAAAAAAGATGAGTCAAGCATGTAGCTGCTTTACTGTACAGACAGCTGCTTTAGCAGTTAAATAAAATTAGAACTATCTGACCAATTCTCATGTAGAGGCTTTGTTAATTTATAGGCACAATCTAGATTTCTGGAAAATGTTTCCTGTTGTCCATTTTGAAATGATACTTTTGCTTTGGTATATTACTGAAGTCTCCAACTCTAACAAATATGTTAAAAATAAGCCAAACTTGGTGCATGTTATTATTAATCAGCAGTCATTTAACTTCACCATGTTTGTGTATTTTTCCTAAAAAGCATTCAGTTGAAAACAAGGCAATAATCAAAAATTTATCCACACCCTGTAACAACCAGATTTCCTTAGCACAACTTAACACATGTGCACCACCTTAGCCCAATGAAGAATTAAAAAGTATTAATGCAGCATTTTCAAGAGAAAGCTGTGAGCTTGCCAGGGATGCATCAATTATTACATTGCCACCTACTGCCTGGGAGTTTAGCCACGCTGCTTTGGATGATGGGCATTTTAAGGCATTAAAGCTGGGCAATTTTCTCAAAATTCCTTTCAGGACAAATCTCCTTAAGCTCATAACACCTTCATGCTTTCCAAGAACAAAAGCCTTCTGTTCCAGGAGACCAGCGCTAATGCAGGGTGCATTCGTGAGGAGCCACTTGCACCAGAGCCCAGGAGAGAACAGATTGCAGCTGCTAGCTGCTGCTTCTGTGGGGGCAGCTAGGGAGGCCAGGCAGGCAGTGCCCCCAGCCCTGGCCACACAGCCCTGCCAGCTTTGGCTCTGCCAGCTGTGGCTCTGCCAGCTGTGGCTCTGCCATGGCCACACAGCCCTGCCACGGCCACACAGCCCTGCCATGACCACACAGCCCTGCCATGGCCACACAGCTCTGCCATGGCCACACAGTTCTGCCAGCTTTGGTTCTGCCAGGTGTGACTCTGCCATGGCCACACAGCTCTGCCATGGCCACACAGCTCTGTCTCTGCCAGATGTGATTCTGCCATGGTCACACAGCTCTGCCAGCTGTGGCTCTGCCAGGTGTGGATCTGCCATAGTCACACAGCTCTGCCAGCTGTGGCTCTGCCAGGTGTGGATCTGCCATAGTCACACAGCTCTGCCAGCTGCGGCTCTGCCAGGTGTGGCTCTGCCAGCTGTGGCTCTGCCATAGTCACACAGCTCTGCCAGCTGCGGCTCTGCCAGGTGTGGCTCTGCCAGCTGTGGCTCTGCCATGGTCACACAGCTCTGCCAGCTGTGGCTCTGCCACGGCCACCCAGCTCCACAGGCACTGCCAAGGCTCTGTGTGGCCCTGCAGACTGAGAGTCCCAAAGAGGAGACTGGCATGGGAATGGGAAATCCTTCTCAGAAGGGGATTTATGAGCATGTCCCAAATCCCAGGAATCACTGACACGTGTGACATGGGTGAAGTGGAAAGAGCAGAGGACCTGAATGCTCGCCAGGGGAGGATTTTTGACTATTTACCTTCTGGAGTTTCTGGCATTTACCCAGCAGCTGTGACCAGTGGGGGAAAGGATCATTGCAAAGGCTTAACCTTAAGGCTCTTTCAGGGGAGCACAGCAAACACAGAAAAGTTACCTGCACCAAAAACCAAGGCACCTGTCTGCAAAACAGGGGAAAGAGCCCTTAAATAAAGAGACACCTGTGCCACTGTTCAAGCCTTCTTTGTAACAGGAGGGAACAAATAAAGAAGGGTCTCTGTTTTACAATAGGCTTCTGCTTTTAAAAAATTACATTATTAAGGTGTATAACCCATAAGTCCATCTAAAAAGAATGTACATGGCAGAAAGGGATGGTGTTTGATTATGTAAGTGGTGGTGGATTACACTGCACTCCAGTGTCAGCAGAACATAAAGGATTTGAAAACAATGATTTGATTTTTAACCAGATGCAGAGAGTTTGTCCATGGTTAGTCAGAAGCATTGTACTTTCCATAAATGCCTCACAAATGGTGACATAGTAATTACAGCACCAGAAAATGGCCACTATCTGTCTGCTCTGCACTTTACAGACTAAATAGAGATTTCATGCATAATGAATACACTTGTGTTAGCCCAATTCACTTTTTCAATATTATTTTATAAGGTGAGAGTAATATAAATTTTAAACCGTTATTTAAGTGTTACATCTATTTTATCCTGAGTTACATTTTTAATAAAATGCAATTTTACTTGAAGCACACATAATGTTTGCATAATCTGTGGAAGAAAATTGGCACTCTAGGAATTTATAATTTGCTTATTTCTTATAAAGCCTTTTGATGTATCCTGCAGATTGATAGGGTTTCAGTGTATTTATACAGATAGAAAAATATTTTCTGTGGTTGGCTATTTGCTCCTTTGAATAGACTTCTTTACAGTTTGCAATGCATTTTCATACAGTTTGCAAAAATAAGTTTATGATTTATCTATAGTTTAAAAAATTCATTTCAAATCTTCTTTGATACAACACACTTCCAATTTTTGTTGTGACACAGATTATGCAAATGTGCTCCACAAAGAGGATGCAAAGTGATTTTAAAGCAGAACTTCAGCTGACAGTGCCCAGGCTGCTGTGGGAACTCAAAAGGATTGGGGGTTTACAGCCCCAGGGATGGACATTGATTTCTTGGGGCTTTTCTTGGATTAATGGGGAGGCTCCCACTAGGCATTTCCCAGTGATGCATTTGGGTGTGATACCGAAGCACTGCTGTGTCCCCATTAGTGTCACACATCTTTTTCATTTACTGACAAGCTGTCAAGGACCTGCTAACATGTCAGGACTCTGGAACGTGATTAAAGTGGGTTTTTTTTGTTGTTGTTGTTTTTTTTTTTTTTGATAAAGCTCTTTTCAGTTCATGATATCCATGTGGAGTTTATGTTGAGGCTTAAAGCAGCTTGGAAACAGCCAGTGCCTTCCTACTCAAGTGTGGAGGACTGCACATGCAGCAGAATCCCTGGAGCAGGGCAGAACCACATGGGGATGGAGGATTCACAGTGGGATCTCACATGCTGCTCACCAGGGCAGGAATCCCCTCTCAGCACCAAGGGACCTGAGCGGGGAACATTGCTCCACGAAAATCTGCATTCCCAACCCCAGGATCAGGAGGCCACGGGGAACAACACACACCAGAGGCTGTGGGCTGGAGAGAGAGAGGAGAGAGCTCTGCCATGTGCAGCCACTGAAACTGTGGAGGCAATGGTGGGACTGCAAGTGATGCCCTAGAATTTTAGCTTTTATACTTTCAGATCCTGTACTGCATTAGTGCATAGCTCTAACTCCATATAAAGTGTTATTTAACTGTCTTCACATTTTGGTCAGACAAAACAATCCCTCTGGGCCTGGGATCCAAGGACACCCCACAGCCTCAGGACC
>JAYDZK010000016.1:23633492-23646019 GCA_034509185.1 Euphonia xanthogaster
CAAAACCACCCAAACCTGTGGAGAAGAAGTGAAGGAGCAGCCTCCACCCTAAAACCTCCATCTTGCTTTATATATATTACTATATTCTAAACCCTTAAACTCTGAGTTTTCCACCATGTGATATCACACACTTCTATTCAAACTGCATGCTCACAATCCCAGTGTTATCATTCCATTTTGGAAGCCTTCTCCACGGCCTCAGGTCAAATGCAGTGTTCTCCTGGGATTCAGTTCCTGGCAGCACAGAAAGTCTGAAATTCTCTGCAGTCAGGGTTCCAACACACAGCTTTTCCTTTGCCAAGCACAGTTTGGGGAACACTTGTTAAGGATGGTACAATCTGCCAGCTGTCCAAGTACTTGTTTTGAGGGATTTACAGTTGAAGACCACGACAAACTTCACAGCTGAGGGCATTTGCTACTTTTCATGATGGGCTTGTCCACTTGGAAACCTTGACCCTGGATATGATTTTTAAGATGTTTGTTCCAACTGCAAGTTGTTCATTAGAATATTTCCAGGACTGAGCACAGAATAAGAAAACATTTTCTAAAATAAATCTAAATCTATCACACCAGGTCATGCTTGCTCTAACAACATATTTACCCCCCACAACACTCAGCTTTTTAATGTTTAGATAACTCTTTCTCCTGTTGTCACCATGAACAACTGCCTACTAGTAGCACTGTGGAAAGAAATGATTTTTCAGCTCTCTGGTAGATCTAAAAGATGAAAAATCCCATTTCCCTGGGAGTGAATCTAAACCCAGCCTGTGTAGGGCACACCAAGAGCAGCACTACCTGGGGGGGAAAAAAACCCAACCCCAAAAGGCTTAGACTAATAAATTGTTTTATAAGGCAAATATTCCTCAAGCAAGAATGGTCCAGGAGAAGCCTGAACCTTTCCCCCCACCTGAGGAGCACTGACCAGAAGGAAAGACTGTACTGCTCTCAAAGCCTCTGCAGGGCTGCCAGACTGGATCTATCCAATACCCTTCAGCACAAGAATCTTCCTCCCAAAGTACTCCAGATCCATTTCAGGCTTTATGATCTGCTCCATCACAGGGGACTGATTATTCTTGGTACTGAGCAAAATGTACTTTGAAATGTAACACTTCGGAGATTCAAACACTACAAAGGAGCAGTTCTGGGAGCTCTGGGTGAACTGGAGCACAGGGCTAAAAGCTGTATTAACTGGGCTGAAAGGATGGTGATGGATGCAGCAGTTTCTCTGAAGTGGGAAGCTTTGTGTCACAGTCTCCTTCTTCTTCAGGTGCTGGAGCTGCCATCCTCCACTCCGGGGCTGACAAACGCTTGGAGCAGAGATCTGGTTCTGTGGAACAACAGATGCCAGCTTCTACAAGGCAGAACTCAGGAAATTCTGCACCCTCTCCCTGAAGAGCTCAGTTTGCTCCTTCTGAAGACACAAATAACTGCACAGGGCAGTGAGAAGATCAGCACGTGGGAGGAGAGGGTATGGACTCGAGTCGGGAAGCACGTTGAACACTCCCTAATTGTTACTGCATGTCTGGTTTTTATAAACAAGTTGCTTAATGTTGAGCCTTGGTATTCACAGCCATGAAGACCCATGTCACAGCAATACAAAACAACATTTTTGTTAAACAATTGGAAAATTTTGCCTATGAGGGAGAAAGATAACTCAGTTCTTTCACAAATTTATTGTGTCCTGATCATATTAGAAAAGCCTCATCCATTCTTAGTTATAATTCTTCAGAATAAAAAGAAATGGCTAAGTGGCAAACAGAACAGACACAGAATTTAATAAAGGCTTTTAATGATTGTTTGCAAGTCAGAGCAGAAATGTTTACTGCCTGTTAAGGCACTCCTCCTTTGCAAAGATCTGATTTCATTCATTGCCCATGGCTCAAATCCTGACCTCTGCTCAAAACAAGCAATTCTTGAACCAAATGGGCCCCAGCTCCAAGGAGGAAGCTGTGCTTTCCAGCATGGTGCACTGCAGCATTTCTGGGTTCTGGTGCCTTCACTGCAGCAAGAGAGGAGCTGGAGCCCAGATCTGCATCTCCTCTGTATCTCTGAAGGGGCATCCAGCCCTTCCTTGGCTTGTCAGAAGAGATGGGCCACCCCATGACCCAGAGCCCTGATATCCAGGTTCACCATGACCACTTCAGATGAGCTCAGGTGTGACCTACCAACCCTCTTCACCTTGGATACCCCTCCCCAGCCTCTTCACAAGAGGGCTTTCATGTCCTGTGGCTGCCACTCACCCAGAATGACGGACCAGAGCCTGACCTTGCGCATCAGTAATGCTTTATCTATAAATAAACTCATTGCAGGAGATGGGATCGTGTAGCCTCTTCAGTGAGGAGCTCCAGACACACTGAGCATCCCTTTGAGAAGGCAATGTCACCATCTCTCAGTGACTTGTGACACAGCATCCTTCTCTCTTCCACATTCTGAAGGCACAGCTCTCCTTTGGCTACTGCCAACAGGACTCCAGTGAGATCAGTGTTTCAGGGCAATGCAAAGCTTATGGCAGCATGTCCCACTCTCCTTTTTTCACAGAATAACAGAAACCTGTCTTAAAGGCCTGAGACTTCACCCTGGAGGTGTTTCAAAAAGCCTGGACATGGCACTCAGTGCCATGGTTTAGTTGGTGAGGAGGTGTTAGGGATAGGTTGGACTAGATGACCTTAAAGGTCTTTTCCAACCTAGATCGTTCTGTGATTCTGCAAAAGTAGCATTGACTGCATGAGGATGGACTGGGATGGTGGAGCTTTAGAAGACTATCATGGAGGACATTAATAATAATTTTTTCCTCTCTGGTCCCAGGGGTTGGGTGTGGGCAGGGAATACCTGCTGTGCTTTGTGACTGTGGAACTGCAAGGTACCCAGCAGAGGAGCTGGAGGTCACCTGAAGGTTCAGGTCGTTTTCAGAGACAGCCTGGCAGACACAAATCTGTTAGAAACCTTGAACAATTCTCCAGGCTGCTGCCACCAAGCACAAACCCTCCTGCTTCCCCAGATGGCTGTGGGGAGAACCAGAGTGCCTTGCCCCTATTTAACACTGGGGAGCAGAGATGGGAGTCAGATCTAGCATTTCTGCACTGCTTAAGAGCCACTCCTGAAAACACCTTATTTTGGTGCCTCTTTCCCTGCCAGCTGACAAATGATGCCATCCAGCCACTCTGGCAACTCTGCACAACAGCTCCTGCCTGGCAGTGTCCTGTCTTGGGGCTGAGAATTGATGCCTTGGGTAAATAATTGCAATGAATTTCAGGCTGGGCCCTGGAGCTTGTGCCTTTACCTTTACAAAGCATAATATTCCAGGGAATACTGCAATCTTAACAGCCTAAAAATTAAGTCTTCAAGTTTTTGTGAAAGATTTTTTTTCCCTCTTGAAAAGGTTATATAAATAGATCAATAAGATTTGTACAGTCCAATTGGAAACTGACTCAAATCAGGAATTTTCCCAACTGCAATAAGCTTTGGATCAGGTTCATAAACCTCTGAAGGGTTTCTGAGAAACTATATACTGCTTCTGTGGGGAGGTTTTAGTGTTTGTATCTGACTCAGCTGAAAGGCAAAAATCACATATTACTATTCAGCTCTGAGTCAGACACAGATGACTCTGCTGCATGGATTTTATTTATTCCAGCAAAGGTCCCAACCTTAAGTGACATTAAAAAAACCCCAAGTTCTGCTGACATAAGATTTTCTGGAGAAGAAAGAATTCATATGAGAGTGGCTCCTGTCTTTCTCCCCTATTAATACTTCATGATGTAGCACAAACATTCCCAGTCATATAAGAGTCCTTCAGACTTCAGAGGCTTCAAAGAGCCCCTGACACAGAACCCCTGAGCTCTCCACAATCAGTCTAACCCTAATTCTCACTCTGAACACAGGTGTGGCAGAATACAAATTCATGATCGTGGTTTTTCATGAAGCCATGTTCCACTTGAATACTTCCACACCTTAATGAAATAACTGCTTCCCTCCATGAAAAGCATTGTAGAAAAAGGTGCCAATTTCTATCTGTTTCATTGACCAGTCTATTTGCATCATATATGCATGTGTATGATTTCAAGCTGTAGGATAATAACCCCATTTTATCAGAAAATAGGTTTTAAAAATTATACTTTACACCACAGTTTCAGTCTTCTCAAGTCAGTGAACACAACAATGAAAATATTCTCTTTGAATAAAGCCACTTAAAAGTTGTGTGCTTGGAATATTCAGAGAGAAATTCCATAGAATAATTGTTCCAGAGGGATTTGGTAATGAGTTTTCTACATGACAGATTGCACTGTGAGTGCTTTTTCCTTCTGAGGAGCCAGCTCTGAGGTGAAATGTGACTTGTGTCCACTCACCATGTGAGCACACCTATCACTCTCTGGTGTTTCCAGTGGGTGGAAAAACCAGCTGACTGTACACTGCATTTAGGAACTGTAAGCTAAACATGAATTTTTTTTCTCAAGGTACTTACAAGTAGCTGCCTTTTTCAAAGTGCTCTAGTGACATAAATATGATTTGCAGAGACAAAGGTTTTGCCAGCTTATGCACAAATAATGCACAAAGCCTCATCTTGAAAAGAGTCGTGAATGACTCAATCCTCCCATTCATTTCTTTAAAAATAAAAAATCCTTTCTAAACCATTATTAGGTCAGAAATGACTACAACTGGAAAAGACAATGTGCCTTTGTTTCTGGCCTGTTATATACATTTTTTGTTAGGAACTGACATACTGCTTTAGGCATAAAGCTGCATTTTACTGGTGCCTTGTGACTGAGCAGATGTTCTGTCATTTCACAAAACAATAGCAACATAACAAATTTTAGACAGAACTGCCATGTATATGCTTATTCCAAGTGGGACCTCTCTGAGATAACATTTATAGCTCATTTTCCTCCACATATGCTCTTATCTCCTTTATAAAAGCATTTGGCATTGCTTTTTTTCCTTCTTTTCATATTATCTAGCACTCATCTATTACAATGTAACTAAGGAAAATAAACTTATTTAGCTTCAATTTTGTCAGACATTTTCTTTGGTTCGTTCTTCCTTTGTCTCTATTTCAGAAACCCAAAAAGGCCTGATGAATTATCCCCTTCTAGTTTCCTCAGGAAGTAGTACAGCTCAAGGAGGTTTCTCCTGCTGTCACCATGAACAGCTGCCTACTAGCAGCACTGTGGAGACAAATGATTTTTCAGCTCACTGGTAGTTCCAAAAGAGCTCCAAAATCCCCTTTTCAGCAGAAGGGAACAGACACCCAACCTTCTGCAGCAGCCAACACCCCCAGCCCTCCTCCTGCTGTTGATTCAGATCCTTCCAATAACCTTTCATGACACATCCTGCTTCACAAGTCACCTGGACACATTACAATACTTTAAATGAACAGCTATACATAATTTATGGGGCACACTTATGGGCTGACAATGGCTTTGGAATTTTATCCATGTCCCTCCAGAGCAGACCTTTTCAGCTCAGGAACTGGACCAACACTGGTAAATTCCTTTGTTCTGTGGCTTTCTCTCCAGCCTAAGCACCTCACATTTACATACATTGATATTTGTATTTATTGTTTGTGCCCATGCTCCTAGAATATATAAATATAAATATATATATATATTTTATATGCACTGAAGGGAAGGCTCTCTTGAGGCACATGGAAACATGCTGAGTGCAAGTCTCAGAAAGTGGGGCCTGACACCTTGTTTTGCCCTCTGCCTTAGTGTATCTCCACTCAAGCTACACACAGGAATTTCAAAGTTCTTTTTCTATTTTTGGCAATTTTTTCCCCAGGTTTTCTGATTTGTTCTCCCATCAAGTTTCTCAGAATAGCCCTACCCTCTCTGTATTGGTGTGGGACATTGCAGCTCCCCACAGAGCCACCTTTTGGATCAAGTGCACCAATTTCTGGTTGAGCAGGACAGGCTTACAGATCCAGCAGCAGGAGGGTCACAGTGACAGAAAGCTTCCTTGGGATCACTGCATGTGGCAGGGGAAACGACACAGCTGCTCCTAATGTCTTTTCCATGTTGTTTTTCATATTCTGCTTCATTCTAGGATTATTCTGTTCCAAGTATGTTGATTATTTGACCAACCCTCCCACTGTTTCTGAGCATCTCCAGTAAGAGCTGTACATCTTCTGGGAAGGTCAGGACTTGTTTTCTGATTTTATCCATCTTTTTTTAGGCCAAAAAGCTGTTGGAATTGGTGTTTTGATTTGTTTTGACTTGCTTTTATTCACATCAAATCACTAAATTACTGCTTTCAGAAAGAGCATCTGTATTCCTACAATGGCTTTAGATTCTTATGGTTTCAGTGGAAGTTTCTTGTGAACATTCCTTTATTTTCTCTGTTTCCCTCCTAATTTTAAAGCCTTAGCTTCTCCACATACCCTTTCCATCCTCTGTCACTGAGGCTTTGTATTTGCCCACATCTGTCTCTACCTGTGATTCCTTTTTGCTCTTGTGGTTCATGCAAATTGACTCATTAACCTCTTCCTGATATTTTTATTGCCTGGTGACACAGTGGATACCCACAAATCCACACTTTGACTACTTTTGACTACTTTTCATTTCTTCTCTGAGTCCTTCCTCCAGTCTGGCTGTGTTTCTCTGATTTCCTGAATATTCTACAGCAGATCCATACCCCAGAGCAGAGGAGCTAAAAGCATTTATTTCTTCCTGGTTGGATTACAAATGTTTCATCAGGAATCTAAAGATGGTTTTTAAAGAATCACTTTGTTACACTGCACAATTAATGCTTCTGTTTTTGCAGTTTAAGGTTTCTGTTTTCCAACTGCTTATCCAAGGTGAGCTAGGAGGCTGCTAGCACCAGGAGCAGCTCGATATTCACTGAATTAAATTACACAAGCTACAAATGTCCTCATATTTACTGATTTCACAGTGAAGGAACAACAAGAATGTGCACTCACAAAATCTTACACAATTAGCAAGAGCTTCATAGTAACAGTTTCGGTAAAATGTCACCCAAGAAGCACTGATTGTGACTGATTGTAAAGTGAGCACAAGTTAAAAAATACCTATTCCAGTTAATAATGTGCTTTAACAGATGTTTACAGAGAAGAAAGAAAATCTAACTTAAATTCAGCAAGTCAACTGGGGCAAGGGAGCAGCAGACACCTCTCCTTGATGTCTGGTCTAGGTGTTGGGCTGTAACATTTTGGTATTTTGTGATGCACTAAAGAAGGTCCTTCTGATCTGGTATCTAACATGCCTAACTCAGACATAGATACTGAGTTAGTCCCTGTCACAGGTGTGAATTTCACCTTTAGACAGAAAATGTAGCCCACTGTTGCCCAAAAACATAACTGGTTTTTTAAGCTGAAGTACGTGTTGTTTGAAAATAGAGCATATGGCAAAAAAATCTGTCATGCTACACTGAAGACTTTCTGCATCTTGTTAAGGTAAAAAGGAGGTAAACAATTGCAATAAAATTGAAATATTTTGTAATAAAAATGTAACATAAACATAATTATTGCTGAGGAATAGGCAGTAGTTGCTTACAAAAGACCTTAGACTCTTCAAAGAAGTTCACTTTGGGGGAACAAAAACCCCTTTAGATGGCATAGTTTTTTCCAAAAATAAAACCTGCTTACAAAAGACCTTTTATCCTTCAAAATTCTTCATTATTTGGGAGAGGGTCTGTTTGATACAACAGCTTCAGAGGCAGAGGGTTTCTGGGAGTGCCCATAAGGTAGTGAGAATGATATAAAAACAACAGAAGTTTGGTTTAAAGATTAAGAATGTAAATGATCAGAAATTGTAGGTATGTCTGTCTCTTCTCAGTGGGCTCTTGCTTACCCCTCAGCTCTCTGTGCATGATATTCACTACAGCATGGCTCAAATTCCAAGTTTTGTATAGATAAAGTATACTAAGATATACTACTTATATAAAATATACTATATTTTATATAGATAAAATATTTTATATAAAATATTACATATATAAATATACTATATTAAATAAATATATTGTACTATTTTAAATATATGAAATATTTCCTATATATAAAATATACTGTATGTTACTTAGTAAAATATACTAAGAGCCTGAGAAGAGCATGGCACAAAGATGACTGGGAGAATCTGGTTATTATTGGTAAAAGGTATTTTGCCTTTCCCTTAAATGCAGACATCTCTGAGAATAAAAAAAGCATACATAAAATATGTGAAAACAAGCAGTGATGAGTTTTGGGAGCAGCCTCCCATGAGGAAGGTGGGGACAAAAATTCTCAAGCATTTGCAAGCCCTGGCTGAATAAATGGGTAAGGGACATCCTGTGATGTCAGTGAGCTACATGTGGTATTCCAGGAGGTCTCTTCCACACATCTATCCTGTAGCTCTACACTCCATTGGTTTCTAATATTAGAAAATTGATTTGTAAAATCCCAAACCAGAACTATCCCCATTAGCAATTAGGAGTGTGGTTTTTTTTTCCTTGCTTCTCTAATTTCCATGTGGGAAGATTGTATCTACCTAGCAAATTATGTCCATTCTTTCTTCTAGGCTAAGAATGAAGCCTCTTAATTGTGCCTGAAGTCAAAATGTGGTTCAAAAAATGTATTAATTATTACTGGGGCTTAACATGGTTTACAAATGAGCTCTGACTCATCAGGGTTGAGATGTCTAATAATAGCCAAGGACCTTGCGTCTGATCAGACTTGGTAGTGTGAAATGAGAAGTGCCCGCAATCAGCAGGCTGGTCACACTCCATCAGCCCTGGAATGGCACCCTTCTGCTAGGCTGCATGTTTTTATGGGCTAAGTGAGTAAACAGTGGCCAATCTCAATTGTCTGAGGAACAGAGCCAACCTTTCTCCTTGCTTTGTACTCTGACAGCAATTACCTTTGCTATTTGCTGAGGGAAATGTTCATGACATGCTCCAGTGCATGTTAATTCTGTTTCATGTTCTTGGATAATTATCTGTTTTCAAGCTCTATGTTGGGGAACATCATTTTCATCCTATGAAAAGTTTGACATTTCATTGGAAAGACTTGTGAACAATCAAAGTCTCTCATTTCTTGGTAGTGCTCAACAGACCCAGGCTTCAAATTTGACATTTCGTGTTAAAACATGACAGAAGCAGGGATCTGCTTAGGCTCCTCCACACTAAATCACAGCAACAAAGCACTAAAATACAACATGGAATGGAGTATGGAAAATATGGAAAGAAGATGGCTAATGATGTTTGTCATCCACTCAGCATGTATCAATGCTGGGAGCTAAATCACCAATTATTCATTACATAAGCTAACCAGCTTTAATGACACTGCAACCCAAAGCCACATATAGAAATAATCCCACTGTCTCATGGCCACCACACTTCTCTGAAATCCTGAATATCATAAATATCTTGTATTATTTAGAAAGTGCCACATGTACAGGAAAAGAAAGACAAAATAAAGGACTGGAGCCTGTGCTGCTATGAATCAGCAAACTGAATTCCGAGGAGCTGCTCCAGTTTATTCCACATGAAGGGCCAGCCCAGATTTTTTCTGTTTGGGAAAGCATGGTGTTGTAACAGAATAGACAAATGCATTTCATGTTGCATAAGCCTGACAGAAGAAAAGACTCTCTTTCCAGATGTCGTACTCCCATGGTTTCATGGTAACATCTGAGGACATGATTGAATGCTTTTGCTAAATCATTTTTATTTTAAAAGGGAAGAAGAGGGAAGAAAATAAACTTCTGCAAGCAGCAGCTGTCACTGGAGCTTTTTTTCTTATGTTTTTTTCCTATGGCTTTTCATTGACAGCTTCCATGGAGGTTCTGTGCCCTCACAAAGACTGAGTTCACAACACTGTGTTTTTACCAGCAAATCTCTCTCCTCACAGAACTCACGATCTGTTAAATTTGATTAAAATTGGCTAAAGAGTAGATCCAGCAGGAGTGGCAAAGCTGAGAGGCAGGGACACAGCAGAGCACATTACATAAGCTGTGTTTGTTTATGAAACCAGGTTAAAACACAACGAGAGGGCAACCAACCAACTGCCCTTGGCAGCCCAGCAGTGAAATTTCTGGAGAGCAGGAAGAGCTCTTTGTCTGATGCAGCTTTGCTTTTCCCTTCCCAGGTTTAAATTCTGTTCAGGCTCAGAACAGGCACAGCAAGTGGAAAAAGGTCAATGCATTGGTCTTCACGGAATATCATCTGCTCCTGCTGCCTTTTGAGAGCCACTAACAAGATAATCTGATCACAAAGATCAAAAGCTCTCTCGTGGTGCACTGGGGAAACTGATAACTGCATCCTCCTCTGCTGGATATCCTATAATTCAGAGCTGGGAACTGGCCCACATTTACCAGAGATGTAAAGTGGCTTTGAAAGTCTGTCTTTATCTCCCATTCACACTATATAAAGGAACTGATATTTCCTGGGAGAGAACAGGAATGTTCAGAACTGGGCTGCAGACTTGTGCTACAGCACTTTACTGCAGGACTCATTTAAGCCATTTCAGCACATCCAAGCAACCAGCACTTGCCCTGATGTTTTACACTTCTATTTTATACCTATTAATTCAGAATGTTTTCTTGACAAGTTACTAAGCTCCCACTTAATCAAATAGAATAATTTTCACTGACGTATCTTCTGAGATTTCTGAATTTTTCCATTCCATTTTTTTATTTCACCAAAAATGTAATTCCTTATTTAATTAAAACAATCATCTTATTTTCTCCATTGATAGGTCTAAATTAGATTCTGCTCTTGTACAGCTCTGTAGATCTTACCTAATTTCCAGCAGCGTTCAAAAGGAGCAAAGAAAAGACGTCAGCTCTGCTAAAGACCAGAGAGAATTCTGGATTCGAGCTGCCTTCTATTATTGTTAAGACCTAGATTGGAATAGGTGAAAACCCAGGAAAATGATCTGAGAAGTATCAGTGTAAGACAGTCAGTGAAAAACAAAACACTCTACTGATCTTGTTTTCCCCCTTCTCAGCAAGATGCCCTCCATTTAATTTCTATTTCATCTTTCTTGCCAGTTCCTCTTCACTACTCGTGACCCACCCCTCTTCTTTTTGCCTTCTCATGGAAGAGCATCCTTTTCTGCCTAAATGCAGTCATCATTCAGCTGAGCATGAGGGCTCTTGGTCCCTTCTGCCTGAATGCATCACTGGGTCTTACATGTGGAAGCTCTTCTGGAGAGCAGTCCCTGGTGGGCTGCAGCAGCTCTGCCCAGCAGACACTGAAGGCTGTGAGGACCCTCAATCCTCCCACCTGTGTCTCCTCCCTGCCTCAGACCTCTGCAGAGCAAGGCTGGCCTGCCTTTTCATTCTGCTCTCTCACAGCTTCTGTACTGCTGGAACCCTGATTGCTGAGATTTCAGACTTTCTGTGCTGCCAGACTCCGACCCCCAGGAGAACACTGCATTTGACCCGAGGCTGTGGAGAGGGCTTCCAAAATTGAATGACAGGACTGAGATTATGGCTGTGTAGTTTGGATAGAAGTGTGTAATATCACAGGCTGGAAAACTTAAAGGGTCTAGAATCTAGTAATATATATAAAGGAAAATATAAGTATTAGGGCAAAGGCTAGTCCTTCTTCTTTATCTTCTTTACCTTTTTCTTCCTAGGTTTAGGTAGTATTGTGTAATTAGATAAAAAATCTGCATTGTGAGGCACAAGTAGTTAGTTATTGAGTTAAAAGTGAAACTAATTTAGGTGTCATTTCTTAATTAAACATCCCTAAAAAACCATGTAGAGAAAGAGATACAACTCCATTATGTAGTTTGTTAGTAAAGTGCTATAAAACATCTGAGTCTGAACAAGAAATACCGTCTCGCGATTTAATCCCATCCTTAGCAAAAGAAAGCAACAAAAGAATCCACACTGTACCACTCAGAATCTTCCTGTCTGCAGGGATTCTCAGTGGAAACAAGGAGGACTCAACCCAGGGATCTCAGCACTGACCACCAGCAAGTTTCCCCATGGTCTGGGAGCTCCCAGATGAGCAATGCAGAGCTCTAGGGAAGAAACTGGGCTGGGGAAGCTCACACATTTCCATGGACGTGGTCCCATGAAAGGCCAGATTCATGCCTAATTTGGATCTGATGACCAAATACACAGCAGGCTTCTTGCTATACTTCATGTTACGTTTCAGGAGGCATGAAATGACCAGACCCATGGTCTGGGTCTTTGAAGTATTTCTGAGGTAAGACAGCTGTATTTAGCTGCTGAAACGTAACACTGAAGTATAGCAAGAAGCCTGCTGTGTATTTCATAATGTAACATTTTCATGTTATTCAAGGTAAGATGGCTCTAGGACAGCTTGCATTGTGCTTATTGAACACCCCAAGTGAGGTACCAGTCCTGCTGTCCTGTCCCTGTACCCTGTGTGGGGTGCCTGTCCTGCTGTCTGTCCTTGTACCCCGTGTGGGGTACCTGTCCTGCTGTCCTGTCCCTGTACCCCGTGTGGGGTGCCTGTCCTGCTGTCTGTCCTTGTACCCCGTGTGGGGTGCCTGTCCTGCTGTCCTGTCCCTGTACCCCGTGTGGGGTGCCTGTCCTGCTGTCTGTCCTTGTACCCCGTGTGGGGTG
>JAYDZK010000016.1:23699578-23710589 GCA_034509185.1 Euphonia xanthogaster
GTCGGGACTGTTGGCTCCTGGTCACGAGATTCTGGGCAGTGTGAGCAGCTGAGTGCTTGGCAGATTCAGTTTAGATGCAATGTAACACAGTGTAATAGAATACAGAATAGTATAGTATAATAAAGCAATTAATTAGCCTGCTGATAAGATGGAGTCAGATGCATCACTCTCTCTCCCCTGGGAAAACAATGGTCTGGACTGTGACCTGCCTCAGTGGAAAAGCCCAGAAAAGCAACCAGAGTGTGGAACAGATGGGATCTGCCCCGTGAATGGGGTAAAAAGATGGTGGAAAAGGAGGAAAAAGACTTGCAGGGCACAAAGGCAGCTCTTGGGTTTTCCCACAATAACCTGCTTTAGCCCTTGCTGATCACAGTGGAATTGTTCAACCAGTACCAAGAGAAATGATGTAAAAATGTTCAACCAAGAGAAATGATGTAAAAATGTGTGGCAGACGACAAAATATTTCTGCTTAGATGCTGCTGTCCTGCTGATGTACAGAGCGAAATCCATTTTATAAAAATGTGATTACAAGCTGTGCTGTCCTGTGGGCTCTCCCTGGGAGATCCCTGCTAGAAGAACCCCAAGCCTGGGGAGACTCAGAGCAAGCAGGAGATGGTGAGTGCAGAGAATTTGGTGATTTCAGAGAAGATGGTGAGTGCAGAGAAGATGGTGAGTGCAGAGAAGATGGTGAGTGCAGAGAAGATGGTGAGTGCAGAGAGGATGGTGAGTGCAGAGAGGATGGTGAGTGCAGAGAGGATGATGGTGAGTGCAGAGAAGATGGTGAGTGCAGAGAAGATGATGGTGAGTGCAGAGAAGATGATGGTGAGTGCAGAGAAGATGATGGTGAGTGCAGACAGGATGGTGAGTTCAGAGAAGATGGGCTCCAGCTCCTGATGAGGAGGAGGCAGGGCAGAGAACTGCAGCAGAACTGCACACCCAGCAAGAAGGGAGCAATCCCCCAGGCCATCCCAGCCCGGAGCCAAAGCCTCACTGGGAACAGCCCTTTTGTCCATCTGACCCAAAGCACCACCCTGCAGAGTGCAGAGCCTGCTACCACCTCTGCACCACCTTAAAATGCTTTGGAATAAACACTATCCATTTCCTGAAAGATAATCAGATTATTTTACTCCTTTGCACTATCTAAACCATTTCTTTTTGTTGACAACAGATCCTGAATTACTGGAAATGTACATTAAGTAAGATCTGGAATTGGCTTGCTTTATTTAATAACCTGCCATTTAGCTGAAATATTGTAGTATAGAATTGTTAACTCTGGTTACAGCTCCAGTACTTTGTTCCAACTAAACCCAGAAATGTCAGCAGGAATGTCCAGGAAAGCTGTACTAAAATATTGTCACTGGAGCACTCCTGAAAGTGACTGTTACCCTGGAGCCCAGGAGCAGCTTGTGCAGACAGCATTTTCATCCAGACCTCAAGCCTCAGGCCAGTGTTATTCCATTGATTGATCAGGCTAAGCTATGATACTTTAAAAAAAACAAAAGCAAATTGTAAAAAACCCCACCAGCCTCACAAACCCAGCTTTTCAGTATTTCAGAAGAACAGCATCAATTCTTTAGATCTTAGGTAAGGATCATCTCATGTTTAAAAAAAGATAAAAAGTGAAATGCTGTTTACATAGCAGACTGCATTTCAGCTGAAGGCATGTTTTTATTTCATCAATAAAAAAAGATAAGATATCAGAGTTAAAAAAAAAAAACATTTTAAAAAGCCAGATGCTGTTCTGAAATGTGTCTTTTAAAATTCCTAATATGAAAAAGAAGCAAGGTACAGAGTTTTCTGAAAGTCAAATACACCTTTAAGAAAACCAAAACAAGCATATAAAATAGAAATAACTTTGAATATTAAAATTATTCTTCTAATAAAATAGAAATAACTTCAAATTCCAGGGAAATGACTGCAGGAGCTGCATTAGGGACAGCTATATATATATATATATATATGTGTGTGTGTGTGTGTGTGTGTGTATAAATATATATCTGGTTATGTAACCTATAAAATATATAAAAATACATATAATATTAATATATGTAATAGAAATATAATGAAATGTGTATTAATTATATATTATATATAACATTAATAATATAAGTAAATAATATATAAATAAATTATATAAAATTATATAAATTATAAACAAATAAATTATATATGGATATGCAATATAATAATAACACATTAATAAAATAGTATTTTATATATATATATAACCAGCAGTGATATTTAGCCACAAAAACCCAAGAGACAGGGTGCTGTGGGCAGCTTTTCCAAGCATTATCCAGGGATTATGGAGCAAGACCCCAGCACATCCCACAGAGCTGGGAACAGGCACTGAGCAATTCAGGATTGTCTGTGTTGGAAATTCAGGACACCTGGAACATGAAGTTCATCTCAAGGCAGCTCTCTTCATTTGAATTTTCTGTTCTCTGCTTGAGTATTTGACCCATCAAATTTTTTATTTAATTTTTATTTCATTATGGGATGAATGGGACATCAAACATCCCATGGCAAAGGTGAAAATCTGAGCCTTAGAGTCAGTTCAAAGGAGTCCAGGAAATGCAGCAAACATCTCTATGGGAATAAAAAATCTGCTTTTGCAGAAATCATTTGTCATACAGCCTCAAGAGTTGCCATGAATGTGAAAGAAGAATAAAATCCACTGTTCAGAACATTTAATATATATTTATATCTTTGCTGAGATATTTCTAATTTTGTGATCACATTAAAAAAAATAAAGTACATGCTATACATCAAGACAGCAGTATCTAAGCAGAAATATTTTGTCATCTGCCATGCATTTTTTTCATCATTTTTGTTGGTACTGGTTGAACAATTCCACTGTGATCAGCAAGGGCTAAAGTAGCAACACCTTTCTGGGACACACTGGGAAGGACAAACTCTTCCTGACTGAGACTCAAAAAATCACATCTCACCACTTGTTTCTTTGGTGTGATAAAAATGTGACTGTCCTATTTTCTGTACAAATGTAAAAAGTATTCAGCAAGAGAAGAACACACTGAAATCTGCAGACTGGAGCCCCTAAAATAAAACTCCTGCTTTCTCAGCCTTCTAAAACTCAACCTGCTAAAGCCAGGGAGCTCTGGAGTAATTGTCTAATTTATTTTTTTTTCAGTCATTTTCTAGCAAAATCATAAAGTGTTGAGACAAAGCCTTTACAGCACTCATTTCACACCAGCTCTGCTTCTTTCATCTTTGGGCATTACTTATCAAGCAGGAAACCACCCCAGGGATCCCTGCTGCCTGCAGACCTCCCAGCAGCAGAGGGCACAGGGCAGCCAGAGCCAGAGGCAGCTGAAATGCTGCATTTGCACCCCTGTGCTGCAAGCAGGGTGCAGCAGCTGCTTGCCTCAGCCTCAGCACAGTCCAGAGCAGCCAGCACAGTGACTCAGGGGTAAAGGTGATGGGGAGAGGCAAGGGAAGAGCTCTCACTGTGCCACTTAGTCAGGAGCCATGGGAAATAGGGAGAAGTCACTAAACCAGCCTTGAGACCCCCTGAAAAACTGATTCAGCTACATCAGGCATGGTTCACCAGAAGGGGTCTTTTGTCTTCTCTTTATTCATAATTTGACCCTTGGGCTGGAATGGTTTGCCTGAAATTCAGTTGTGTGAATCCACTGATGATCTGCAGCAGCCTGTGGTGTCCCCAAATTAACAATTCTTGGACATTTCCCCTGCAGTTTTCAGATGCAGCCCCCGGAGCATGTGACCCTCTGCAATCCTTGTTTTTCTCCTAATTGGGGGAACACAGAAACATGCACCAACTAGCAAACTAGCAGGGACATAGGAGCAGTGACATAAGCTGCAGAGCTGCAGAATGTGACATAATTCATCAGGATTACCAGCTTTGATCTGACTGACCCCTCTGCCCACTCCTTCACACAAGCAGAACAAGCAGAGCACATGGCAAACCCAAATCCCTCTCCTGGTTATCACAGCTGCTTGTCACCCATGGGGAACTCCAAGGAAGGAAAGAAAATGTTGTTTTCCTGAGGTGCTTCTGAGTTTGAACACAATTCTCCATCAGGAAAACCCCTGAGCTGCTGCACACAGTGAACTGGAGAGGGCTGAGCCCCCTCCTGAGCCTTGGCACTAAAAGTGACCAACACACTTCATCTCTGATGTGCTTCATCTCCGAGCAACTCCCACTATGGCACTGCTCACAAAAACCTCTCCAATCACACATTCTGTCACTTCTGTACCAGCTTAAATTTGGTTACACTCACTGAGCATCACATGGCTGAGAGATCTCCAAAAAGGGATGCTCAACCCACGACCAGTACTGTTCTCTAAGGAACTAAGCGACCAAAATAAACACTTTATTAGAAAAATAAATAAAAGAAACACATCTTGGTGAGTTTACTGGCACATACTCAGCAGCCATGGCTTGTTCTGAGGAAAGAACCATGGCATTTATGCCAGAGTACAATTCTGCTGGAGGAGCTGCAGTCACCAGGCTAAAATCTGGATGCAAAAAGGAAAACAAAAGGTTTTCATGTATTCTACACAATCAGCTGAGCACAACTGCTGCAGCATTCTCTGAGAGAAAGGTTTCTCATTTGAAAAATACCTATGCAAAGAGTTCATTGTGAAATACTAAATAACTGCCAACAGATTACAAGAAAGCTCAAGTCTGGCACATCATGAGTTTACCTGCCCTGAAGATTTTGTGAAGCAGAACTGACAAGATGAGAATTCTATCTCTGCCAGAACTATTCTAATGGGCTCCAGTGGAAATTTCACAAATAATCTTAATTATTAGCAATTATGGGAAACGATGAGACAAATGCAGTGTGCTAATGGGATAATTAGAAAAGGAAAATCACAAAGCCAAATAGCATTTAAAATGGCCTTTCTCCACTTCTGCAGGGCTGAAAAAGAGCTCCTGTAGTCTAGATTATAAAGACAGTTTTAAGACTGCAGCTACAAAACCAAGTTACCAGATGGCTTGGAGTGACTGGATGATGCCAGCCCATGAATGCCCTGAAAATCAGTGAAAACCAACCAGAGAGTGTCCATGTAAGAGATGTGAGCCTCCAAGAAGATGTGCTCATCAGTTTGTCCAAAATCCTGCTGAGAATGTACTGACTGCAGCTTCACAGAATATTGCAAATGCTTGAAGAGTGTTGCAGAAAAATATTATTCCAGAGTGTTGGTGGAACAGCCTTCATTCTCTTCCTAAGGTGTATGAAAAGTTACCTTAAGGCACAGCACAGAAATTTGTAGAAGTTAATTGGACAATCTTTATTATGTCAAGGGAAAGAAGGTGCTTGCCTGGAATATCATCAGGCAGGAAAGCTCTTTCATTTCAAGTGAAATAAACTCTTCAGGACACACAAATGGCACCTCTATACCATCACACAGAACAGAATGAGCAATGAAAATGATACAAACCCAGAGCTGATAACCTAACTGGGAGCTGGAGCCATGAAGAGCATTACCCACTGCAAGGAGAAACAGAACTGTAAACAAAAACCATTACACTTACCAAAGTAACATGTGGGGCCAGTCCCAAGGAAAAGAAAAGCTCCTCTGGAGCACCTTTTCCTCAGCAATTCCCAGGCCAGGAGAGAACCTTCCCTGAGTGTCACAGACATATTTTATGAAAAATCCTTTTGCTAGGATTCTTTCTCCTGAGAAGCTGAGGGGCCTCAGAAACGAAATGTAAACAATAATTACCTGCTGCTGTGGAATGCAACAGGTGCATCTGGGATTGCTCTCGTGTGGTTGTTTTTAATTAATGGCCAATCCCAGTCCGGCTGTCTCGGACTCTAATCAGTCACAAGATTTTATTATCATTCCATTCTATTCCTTCCTAGCCTTCTGATAAAATCCTTTCTTCTATTCTTTAGTGTAATTTTAATATATCATTTTCTTTTAATATAGCATATATCATAAAACAATACATCAGCTTCTGAAACATGGAGTCAAGATCCTCATCTCTTCCCTGGTCCTGGGACCCCTGGAACACCACTACACTTGAGAACAAAGAGAGCAGAGCCAGGACAAATCCTGAGGGAGAAAGTGATGCTGCCCCTCTCGGGGGCTGGCAGCTCCCACTCTGCTCTGCTGGGCACAGCAAATGGGGAAGCCCAACTCCTGACCCTGCCAGAGGGAAAGCACTGGTGGAAAACAGCACTGACTCAGCACAGAGTACACTCTCAGGAGAGGAGAGGACTTGAAGTCTTACAAGAAAAGAAATAAAAGCAGAAAGCAAATAAAAACAAAAAAAACCCCCAAACTTAGCAGAGGAGAGAGAATGAGCATGGAGCAAGGGTTCACATTATTTGCTTGACAGGATTTTAGACAGGCCAAGGCAGCAAGAGTCCAATTGCCTTTCTGAAAACCCTGGTTGCAGACACTTAACAATTAGCCTTGACAGATGACCATGGACACAAAAGGATATTCTGTGATCCCAGCACAGGAATTTTTATGAAGCAAAATGGAAAATGTCCTAATTTGCACACTATCCACATATGTCACAGGGAGAAGACCTTGCCTGTGGCTCATTAAAGCAAAACAACACAAACCAGAAATAGATTAATGCTGAGGTCGAAATTCCAGCTTTCCTCAGAAGGCAGTTTCTCCAAATGCACGTGGGGGATTAAAGAACAGCTGTCAATGATGAGTACATGAAGTGCAGCTCTGGATGAGCTCTGCTCAGGGGCTGAGCTCTGCCCTCCAAGCCCTTGCTGATCCTCCTGGCTTCAGCCCTGATTTCATCCCCTTGCACAGCTTTTCCAATCTATTTGTGCTGTATATTCACTGCAATTCTCATCTGCTGCAGTGTCTCTGCTTCTGCCCACCCTTAATACCTCAGAGCAGGTGTTTGGTCCTTGAGTCCCAGATGGAAAAGTTATTTGCCTTTCTGGCCTGCACTAGTGCAAGGTACACAGCTCCAATTTACTCCTATTTCCAGGGTAAAAACTTCATCACAAAGATGGTGGTGCTCAATTTTACAGAAGTAAAAGTAAACAGGAAATCTTAGTGCTGTATAGAAAGAAATCAGACACTAAGACCTCCAAGTCTCCTGACTCAAGGGTTCTTGAACTCCTTTCCTTTTGCTTGATCTTCTCCACCAGCAAGACAGGAAGCAGAAATCATCATTCCAAAGCCCCCAAGTTTTATTCCTGATAGAGGAATCTGCATTTTACTGCAGAAGCTACCTGTTCATCCCCAGCAGACCTACACATCCCATCCAATTTGTTCCTTTTGCAACTGCCTGACATGGAGCAGGACAACTCACACTGATTGCCCCCCTAAGAGTAAAACAACAGCCCAGCTGCACCCAGCAAATCCCGAGCCACTGGTGATGGCCAAACGTGGGAAATGGATTTCCCACAGCTCCAGGCACTGACTGGGCTCAGCCTGGAGCTCTCCTCACTGCTACAGCTCCTGCAGGCTCACCAGAGCCTCTGCCACCCTGGCTCCACAGGGCACTGCTCAGCACAGGCCTCCCAGTGCCAGCTCCGTGGCTCAGCTGAAGCAGCACTTTTAATTTGTTCTAGCTTCTACCTAACTCAATATTTGATGCAGTGTTTCAGTAGGTAGCAGAAATCAGGGTATTCATCACCCCTGAAACCACTGCAGAAAATGTCAGGAGTAGTAAAGGGCAAGCAGGGTCCAGTTATGGAGACCAGAATGTCTCTGCACTTGTCCAAGACAAATGTTTACCCAGGTCAAGGTTGAAGAGCTTTAGAGAAATGTGGGAAACTGAGCAGCCTCTATTCATGTTTTTGTCATTAAACACAAAGCATTGTTTTCCTTGCTCCAGTGTTTGGTACTTCTCACCAAATAACTGCACTACAACAGAGGTCAAATGTAGAAAGATTTTCCTGTCATCACAAATCTGGAACAGAGAATATTTATACAAAAATCAATTTATTTGGCCTATCCTGTTCAATTTTTCTGCTAATACTGCTGGAGATGTATGCCTGGTTAAAACTGTTCCCTTCTGCAATTTAGCACCTCTGCCCCTTGACTTTGCAGGAAGGTCACAATCCTGGGTTCATGATTTTATACTTTGCTGCCACAGAGACAAACAGCACCACAAATTCACACAAGTTCACTGCAGGATTAACAGCAGCAAAACCACACTGTTGAGGGAAACACATGCAATGCACACAAATGCATGCACCACAGAATACTGTGCAGAAGAAGAGCTAAGAAGAAAAACAAGGGCAGGGAATCCCTTTCCCCATGCTACAAATGCCCTCTCCTTGAAAAGCCAAGCTGCCAGTTCAGTCATGGATCATGCACCATCTTACTTCTGACAGCTACTTTTAAGGCAGACCATAGCAAACAGGAAGAGGAACCACTTCTGACATGGTTGCAAGTTAGTGGCTTCTTTCTTCTAAAGTTTTGATTTCTGTTGCAGAGATTCCTGTCCCTCAAACCCCTGCAGGAGCTGCAACCCTCTGTGTTGGATGCAGACAAAATCAAACCCTGAGTATAAAATCCCCAAGCAAGCAAACACAGGGCAGATCAGGGGGCTCACCAAGGCCAGGTGAACTCAAACCATCTGCAATTCACACACTTCATGTAGCACACCCACAAACATGCATGTTTTACTTGTTAGCTAAAAGGTGTAGCTGAAAACAGATAAATAAATAGGATGAATGACATATTGGAGAAAAAGCCAAACCTGACAGGACACTGTGCTGCACAGAACAGAGAAAACCCCTCCAGCAAGGTCCTGATGCTGCAGTGATGGCCCTCCCCTACAGAAAGCCCATTTTTGGCACGTAAGCACAATCACAAATAATCTGTTTAGCAGTAACAGATGGTTCTGTAACAGCAATAATTGCAATAATTCTGCTCTCTCCAGTTTATATTCAGGGGATGAAGCAGAGATCCTAAAAGGATCCTGTCCCATCCCATTCCCACTGATCATCTGGGCCTAAAAAATGTAAATTCACACTTGGAACATTCCAATGGACAAAGAACCAAACTGTCTCCACTTGCCAGGGCGAGGCACAGAGGTCAGGAGCCATCCAGCAGCTCCTGATCTTCTCTCTGGACATCAGGAAGCACTTGAGAGCTTGAGTGGGACAAGCCCTGGCTCAAAAAGGAGCTGAGAGCCTCAAGTGGCTGCCACGGGCTGAGCAGACAGAGATCTCTCTGCTCAAGCTCAGCAGCTGCCCTGACCTCTGTGTTTTTCAAGTGTTTGCTGAGATGCTGAGAGATTTTGCCCACCACACACAGTGGGGCTGACACCCCTCAGCAAGGGAAGTACAAACTCAGCCATAAGGAAAGGCCTGCAGATAGCAGGGAGACAAAAAAAGCACAACAAGAGAACTGGCTTTGCTTTTCTGCCAAAAAATCAGGGGGAAAAAGGAGAAAAAAATAGACAGGAAGTCTCTTTTTTCCTTTTTCTTTTTTAAGATGTGTACAGTATTAGAGAACACAGAGAACCAGAGTCATTTTGAACACAAGACAAAAGGAATGAGAGAATAGCAGGCAGCTTGTTGTGGCACAAGTACGGGCTACAAAGCACCACTTGTTATCTGTGTGCTAAAAATACTGCCATGATTAACAGCAAGGACCAAGGAGAAAACAAATAATAGAAGAATAAATGATGTAACGAGAGGGAAAAAAAGGAAAGCATGAGACATTTCAACGTTTACAATAGGATCTGAACAGACTCCTCTTGTCTGCAGCCTCCTGCGTGTTGGAGGTATCTGAGGAACTTACAGAGGGTGGGGTGGGCTGGTACTGCTGGAACAGGCATCAGTCACTGTGAACAGCACACAAATACTACAGCTGCTTTTCAGTGGGAAAACCCTGCCAGTCTGCACAGCTAATGCTGTGGGATGCTTCATTCCTCTTGTGGATATGAGGGCCAGCACAGCACAGGGACACAGTGATGGACAGTTGTGTCTGAAGCTGTTCTGCAGAGATCCACAGGGAGAGATCACCACAGGCACAAACCCACAGGCCTTGGAAGGTGTGCTGGACAAAGGCAAGAGGAGCAAGAGAAGGAGGAAGCATCGACTGCCATGTCCTCCCAGCACACAGAAAATCTTTCAACACAGCAGCCAGGTTAACAAGCTGGGGACCAAGCTGGTTTAAAGTCATTACAACAAGACAAGTGCTCCTGTAGGGAATGGCAAAGTATCTTCTGCAGACATTTGTTAAACTTGTCAATCCTCTACTTTGAGCTTGCATTTAGAGAACAATTAATGATAAAAGGTTTTTAAATTAGATTAAAATTCATCAAAAGAGGTGCAGGGCTGAGGAAGTCATTTATTGCTTGCATTTTAGATGAATCATCTCTTTTTACCATGAAAAAAAATTAATCGAAAAAATAAGGATCAATTTGGCAAAAGGTAAATTATTTCACCTGATTTTCTCTCTTAGTGTCTGAACTAAGAGTTTATTAATCCCTGAGGTGTACAGGATATTCCAAATGTGACTGTGTAGTTTTACAAGTTTCTGTTTGGATCTTGCCTTGGCATGAGACTAAATACTACCAAAAATGACTCTCCTCCATGTAGACAGTAATGCTCAGCAATAATGGTCTCTCATTTATTTTGGAAAAGCATCTGAAACTCTAATGACAGCTCTACCCCTGGCAAGTGGTGCAAACATAGCAAATTGCATGAGGAAAAACCCATTTAATCAGGGTTTTACTGGTTTTCATCTTGAATGGAGCAATATATGATCAACATAAAAAGATAAGGTAAAATTACAAATTACTGGATGATTAGCCCAGCACAGGCCAAATTTGTTAGGCAATCAAAGCCTGTGGCTTGATGCCACTGCTCTACAAGGGATGAGCCTGGAACTTGTAGAAGCAGAACTAAGAGCCACTTGTGATCATGCCTCAGGTTCAGCTTTTCTATTTCTCAGATTCTGTTCTGCCTTAGTGTGTGGGTCTGGGCTTCACATCAGGGGACGGTGAGCTCTGTGCACAGAGCAGGGAGACAAAACAATTCCTGCTCCAGCTGGGCACCAAGGACAAATGATCCAAATC
>JAYDZK010000016.1:23710689-23725657 GCA_034509185.1 Euphonia xanthogaster
TCTCCCAGTGGGATGCTGCAGTTCTTATCAGCCATGCAGGGACATTCCATAGCCTGTTATCAGCAGGTGTCTCCCTGGAGGGAGGAGAGGGTGTGGAAGAGATGAGGAAAACTGCCCACTGAACAGAAGACAGCTGCCATCCAGATGGCAAAGAGAACACAAATTGCCTGGCAATCCAGGACAGCCTGACACCACCTTGTCAGCCAGGCCAGTGCCACATCCAGCTTTTCCTAAACACCTCCAGGCACAGTTACTCCACCACCCCCCTGTGGTCTTCCTGTACCACGTGAAGGCACAAAGAGGACAAAGTTCCCCCCACCATATTTCTGACCTTTCAGAAGGACATGGAACTTAGGAACAGAATGTTTGGCCCCGTTCTGAACCTTCTGCTGTATTCTGTATTATATGTGAAGTGAATTCTGTCCTGCTGGAGCTTCAGTAGCAGCACAGATGGAGACAGTGCTCCTCAATTCTGTGCACACAGGAACAGCAAGAGTGGACTTCCCCACTTGGGTAAAAAGAGGTGAAATCAGAGCACCTGAAAAGAAAAAGCTCAAGGAATGCAGTTGGCAAAGTCAAAGATCAGCAGTATTACTGGCATTTTCTCTTAATTGTGTATTAAAGAGCATTGACTGGTATTTTCTCTTATATGCTTTTATTCTAATTCTATGGATTCAAGATCAAATAGCCTAGTACTATCATTTTACCTGCTCTGAAGATGGAATTGTAACTGCCTTTAGAAATGGCTTTGAAAAGCAACTTAATCCTACTAAAGCAACCTTTAAACCTCTGCTTAAATTTAACTGTAGTGTTTTACAGAAGTTTCTTCCAAAAAGTTTCACTCTACCCTAACTGTACACTATTTTTTTTAACACTGGTAACCAAATTTGCCTCTTACCTCAATGCTGGCAAAAGGACACATGAATAGGTGGCCAGATTTCAAGAAGCACTGGGAACACAAAGTACCCAGGACTCACTGCTTCTCCAAAGCATGCTGTTCCATGCCATCAGCCTCTTGGTAAAGGAGTCTGTACCAATTAAGATGTTCTTGGCTTACAGAACTGACAAAAACTCACTTGTTTCAATCGAGAAAATTCAGTGTGACCTAAAGCAGGCCCATCTTCTCCACTGCTGCAGTTCCTTTACACCTTACTTTTATAAAACTGAGATTGGAGACCCTAATTCAGCAAAGCATTTTGGCATGCATTGAGGTTCCTCTAGAACTTCATTATATTAAAATACTTCATTAAATCAGGGCCTCTGATGTTAATGATTTCTGCACCACTGAAAGATGGACAAAATGGTTATTTTTCAGAGTCAGGCAGATATTTGAACATAAATCAACAGAAAAGCAGCTGTGCAGAGCAAGATCTCACATTAAAAAGCATTATCACAAGCCTGAAATCAATCTGACAGCCTTTAAATCAGACTTCCACTGATCTGCAGACCATAAAGAAATACTCTCTGCTCCATTCAATGCATGTACAGCAATAAAAGACCAGCAGCCCAGAAATTTCACTTGACCTGGTAGTCACCAACACAGCTGAGGTCAAGCAGTGACACCAGTGTGTCTTCATTGCCTTTGACTGAAGTTCAATAAACTCCTGTAGACACAACTGCCAAAGGCAGGGATGCTGCTCCCAGTGTGGTGGAGGCAGGGCACTCAGGGAGATGCAAGGCAGCACCAATGCAAGCAACGAGCAGAGACAGAGCCACCCATCAGTGCTGCCATCCTGCTGGGCTGCCCGAGCCAGGCACAGCCCAGGAACTGCACCAACAGAGGCCAGCAAGAGGCAGCTTCCTCCTCCCCTGCCCTGCTCCATCCAGCTCACAGGTAAAGTTAACTGAAGGCTCAGAGGAAGCATATTGTATTTGCTGGGAATGTCCCCACAAAGGCAGGAATGATGCATCTGACTCCATGCTCTCAGAAGGCTCATTTATTACTTTATTGTAGTATATTATATTAAAGAATCCTATACTACACCAAAGAATGCAGCAAGGATACTCACAGAAGGCTAAAAAGATAATAATGCAAACTCCTGACTCTTTCCAGAGCCCTGACACAACTTGGCCCTGATTGGCCAAAGAGTGAAAACAACTCACAGCAGAACCCAATGGAACAATCACCTGTGGGTGAACAATCCCCAAACACATTCCACATAAGCACAGCACAGGAGAAGCAAATGAGATAAGAATTGTTTTCCTTTTTCTCTGAGGCTTCTCAGCTTCCCAGGAGAACAATCCTGGGTGAAGGGATTTTATCAGAGAATGTGAATTTTACATCCAACCAGCTCCTGGTGGAGAGCCCACCCACAGAAGCTGGAGGATGATGTGGTGCTCACAGCGCCCCAGGCAGCTTAGAGAGGAACTGAGGGGCCTGGGCTGTGTGTCTGAGGCATCACTCTCACCTTTAGCTCCACAGAGCCTGGGAGCACAGGCTGCTCTCAGGAGCAGCCCAGGCTCTCTGCCCAAAGCCCTTCCAGGTGTCCCAGCCCAGCCTGGCACTGGAGCAGAGGGGGCAGCAATGGCAGGACTGCCTTGCTCAGGAGGCACAGCAAATTCCTGCACATGTTCCATCCTGGTTTTCACTTTACTTAGCACATGAAGGCCTTAGAAGGGAATGAGAATCCCATGTCTTATTCCCCTCTAAAACTTCTAAAATCTCCGTGAATCAATCAAAGGAGAAAAAAAGTCTGAAAAGAAAGTAACTAGTGTAAGGAAACAGCTGAAAGCCAGCAGCTCAGTCCTGCTCACCTCAGCTATCCCACACAAAGCTGCTAAATTCCTGTACCATCACAATCTGCTGGTCAGCTTGGGCAGAGCAGCATGGCTGGAGCCTGTGACAAGCCATGCTGTCACTGTGACACTGTGATGTGACCCTGCCACAGCCAGAGAGCCCCTGCAGCCCAGGGCAGTGCCAGCACTTGCTGTGCTCCAGGGACTCCCAGGTTTATGGGGCTGGTGGGCAACTGCTTGTGGCTGCTGAAAACAAACCTTTGTAAGAGATGGAAACTTAAAAAGCAGCTCTCAGCAGCAGCAGCTGTCCCTGCAGGGAAAGAGCAGCATCTGTCACACACACGGATGGCACAGCAGGGACAGTGCCTCAGTTTTGGTGGCTACAGGACACAGCAAAGGCAGAGCATCCCTTACAGGGTCTCTGTGACTCAGAGCAGCTCCTGGTGAGCACACCATCTCTGTCTCTGTACCTGCTCCATGCTGGCCTCTTTTTTGTTTTTGTTTTTTTTAATGCAGAGAAGTATTTTAACCATAAACCTGTTTCCACTTTCCTCACTGAAAACCTGCCCTGTGTTTCCTTCAGGTTAGCCAGAGCAGCAATCAGAGGCTGCCAGCACAGCACTGACATGGAAATACAGCTCCAAGCTGTGCCAGGGCAGGGCAGCTCAGGGTCCCAGCCCATGTGCCCTGGGGAGGCCCAGAAGGGACCTGGGCTCACAAGCAGGAGCTCAGGAGCACCAGAGCTGCACCTCCAGTGAGAGGCAGTGATTAATCACACAGCTGTATGCTGTGGGAGTGGAAATGAAAAGCCTTTTATTGGCAACCTCATTATTTAGTGATAATTAGAGCGCAGTGTGCCATAAACTGCCCCCAGATTTTATTTTTACAAAGAGAAGGTAAATTCACTGCTCCTTCCACAGATCTCCTCAGTTAGCCCCCAAGTACAGAGGAAATTGGAAATGCAATGGCAGAGTTAAATCCAATACAGAATCAAACAAACCTTTCCCCACTCAGTGCTTTTCAGGGAGATGGGAAAGGCAGAACTGCTGCTTAAATTATTCCTGCAGCTTTACTTGCTTAGTCTCCAGCAGCTCTAATCTGTCTCATTTGTAATTTCTCCCAACTGCAGGAGGCCCATTGGAATTGCCAGAGAAGATCAGCTCACCAGCACATTTAGCCCTGAATTCCTGCCTCTGGCAAGTGCCTGACTTTTCACTTGCACTGTCAAGCCAACAAAAGGTATTTTTCTGAGCCAGGATGCCAGCTTGTAGTCCCGAGCTTTCAATTCACACCTTGCCCCCTTTCCTCCCTGAATAGATATTGTCCTTTACACTCTAGTCATGCTGGTGCACCTTCCACTGGCTTTCCCAAAAACAAGACACAGAAGGAATTTCTCCCCCAACAAGAGAGATGTCATGAGGCAGATCCCAGGGTTCAGAAGGCTGGGATGTCTTTTAGGAGTTACAGGAAAGCACCTGGTGACTGAAATTACACCCACAGCTGCCATTCTCCAGCCAAGTCCTGGCCTTAGCTATGGTTTTATATCAAAGGAGTGGATGACCACATTTCCTTACAAAGCAAACAAGCAGCATTTTCTTATTTGAAACAAGAAACACCTTTAAGCTTGGCAATATCCAAAAAAAGCCACTTCTAGCTTTTGTGGCAGAGCACCAGCCCCACTCCCAGCGTGCCCAAGGCAGCTGAGAAGGGCAGGGACAGGGGTTGGTGTGTCCCCTGGATGTCTGTGACACTCCTGCAGCCACCACCAAGAGCAGTGCACACGTGCTGCTGCTGCTCCAGCCCACTGCAGCCAGGGAAGCACACTCCCACTGACAATCAGCACTGAACACTCATTTGGGGCAGGAAAGTCAGGACTTCTCAGCTCTGACCTGGAAGGCAGTGCAGTAATTTTCTCATTTGCCAATGCCAACAGGTGAGGAAGCACGGCTCCATTTCAATGGGATTTCCTGGAACAGCAGCACATCATTGCTGCAGAGTGATCAGCACCAGCACTCCCACCACAAGCCAAGTGGCACAGCATCACTGCTCAAGTCCAGCTCTGCTAGAGCTCAGGGAGTGATCACTCCTGAAGTTCTCACACTGCATTCTTTACATCACTGTTAGAGCTGAGCAGGTTTACAAAAAAGCAGCTCTTGCTCTTTGGGAATTACTGTATTAACTCAGCAGAGAGGAAAAAGCCAGTTTGTATGGATTCTAATGGAAAAAATCAAGTAGTTTCAGTTCCATTAAACTATTACATTCTTGAAATTGTAATTTTATAGTTAGGTCTAATACAAAGAGCAATTTAAAACAGAACCTGGCTGGGGATGTTCTGTACAATCTATGAATATTCAGCAGCAATTTGAACCTTGAGCTCCCCCTTGTGCCACGCAGCCAAATTACCAACACAATAATTGGGGTTTCCTTTCCAGCCTTGGCTGGGGAGGATTTTGGGAGAGTGGATCCAGGAATGCTGGAGCAGTCCCTGGCCAGCCCATCCCCACACAGCCCCTGACTGGGAGCAAACACCGAGGGAAGGTGAGACAGGGGGTTTGTACGGTGCTCAGCTCACAAAAGGATGAATATTTCATAATGTCACTGACACATCAAAATGCAGCTGCAGCCCAATGCATGAGACCCATGTTAGATGCAAAATGCAGGATCCAGATTCACTCCTCATGGATTCCTTCCTCCTGACCAGAACACTGCTTGTGACACGTTTCCCAATGAATATTTCCTCCCTGAATCCACACAATCCGAGGCATGCAGTGCTACAAGAAATAGCCTCTGAAAACCAAGTGCCACCTCCAGCCTGAGCCAGCCTCAAGTTTTAAAGACAGAGAACACCACAGGCAACAACTGTGCAAGCAAGAAACCAGACTGCTTCAAGGCCAGTCCTCCTAACCCCTCACTCTACATTTATTCTTTCACTCTGGAGTAACAGCTCATCTGTGAATTGATAAGGAAAATCCTGGTTGGTTACATTAGCTCCACTGTGGGCAACTGATGCTGACACCTGAGGGCTCCAAGAATTACAATCACCCATTTCACCACCAGGAAAGGGTTTCTGCAAGCAAAGTTCCCTGCTTTGAAGTATTTCTGTTTTTCTCATAAGGAAAATCTGTGCCTGTAACTGAGTTTAGCTTATAAACCACACACAAATAAAAAACACTTAAAGGTGACAGTGCTTAAAAACCAAACTAATGCACATATAAGATACATCTTAAAAATGTGTATCAAGAATTTCCCTTGCACCAGAGATTATATCAAGATGAAATGCTGCTCAGCTTACAACCAAAGAGGAATCAGGCTTTAGCAATTGCATTTATATTGAAATATGGAAGAGCTGTGTTTATTAGAAGTCTGGTGTCTGATGTTTTTCTGGGCCTTCAAGCACAGCTCTGCTGTAAATCTGTTTTTCCTGAGGTTGATTCCACTCTGCTGCCCTGCTTTCTGAACCAGGAGTTCCCAGCAGAAAGGCAAGGAGTTGACAAGAGTAGCCTTCAACTATCCTCCTAGGTTTTAAGGCTTTTGTTTTAATAATTTCTCTAATTTTCCCATCATTTTCTATGACAATGATTTTATTTTTTTTTCCCAGACACAGGTACTGATTTGCACTGGGCTGAATGCAGAACCCCTTGGAATGAGCACAAATTAAGCAGCTTCATTAGATGAGTATTCCTCATTTCCAATTTGGAGGTTTTTGGTGATCTTTCAGGCAGTCTTAATCCAGTGGATATGGGCAATATGGATTTAATAATCACACATGGTTTTACTCACAATGTTGCCTGGCACTATGTCAAATGCCCTACAGAAATCTAAATGTACTAACAGAGTTAACTTTATCAAACTTCTCTGTGTGCCAACACAAACCCAGCACCATGACTGCCTGATAAAATCCTCTTTATAAACCAGGATTTTTACTCCAGGGCTCCCTGGAATTCTGTTTCTACCTCGAGGTCCCATATGACCTTTCCTAACTGCAATTACCAACTGCTTGAGCATCCCACTGATTGTGGAACAGGGACACCCCATGAGCTTTTCCTCCCAGCTTTCCCATGCAGTGTTTGACAAATTTCTGTGACCTCAGGGATGGAATCTGTCCCCACACAGCAGTCCCTGGAGAGACACAGCCCCCACCAGGGTCACAGCCTGCTCCACCCCTCAGCACTTACAGGTGTATTTGTACCTAAGCTGTGCACGTGGTGGCACATTTTGAGTACAGAAACAAAGAAAAAGAGTAAAAGCAGCCACCCAAAGGCTGCCCTGTATTTGCAGAATTGGGTTCCCTCCCACCCATCTTCCACAGCCCCAGCAAATCAAAGCAGCTTCTGTCAGGATCAGATCTACTGCACACGAAGCTGCTGTTTCCCTCTGTCCTTTAAACCAAATTTGTTGTGTTTCTTCAAAGTAATTTAATTCTAGCCGAACTGTGCTGCTGTAAGAACCCAGGCAGTCAGACTTGCACTGATAAGGAGGGCACCTGTGTGGTGTTTTCTTGGGGTCCCCCATGGCAGGAAGGAAATGATGAATCTGACTCCATGCTCTTAGAAGGCTAATTTATTATTTTATGATATTATAATAAAGAATGCTGTACTAAAACTATACTAAAGGTACTTACAGAAGGTTTAACAAGATACCAATGAAAAACCTGTGACTCTCTCCAGAGCCCTGACACAGCTGGCTGTGATTGGTCATGAAGTAAAAACAATTCACATGAAGCCAATCAAACAACCAGCTGCTGGATAAACAATCTCCAACCACATTCCAAAGCAGCAAACACAGGAGAAGCAATCAGATAATTATTGTCTACATTTTTCTCTGAGGCTTCTCAGCTTCCCAGGAGAAGAAATCCTGGTTAAGAGATTTTTCCAGAAAATGTGACAGTGACACACCTGACTAAACCTGATTGATTTTACCTTTTTCTCCACCCTCCCCTGGGATGTGTGACCTGAGCCTCTGGTGCTTGGCAGGAAAGCAGCTGGAATGTGAATGTTTCTGTGCTCCCCCATGCTGCTCCCAGGAAGGATCAGGAGCAGGCAGCCCCAGATCCTAAGCACAACCATTCTTTGGGGATGTGGTCAGCAGACACTTCAAAAATAGCCTGATGCATCCTCACTGCTACAAGCTTCAAGAAATCTGGTGAGTGTGCAGATTTGAATATTTAAATTTTTAAATATAAGCAGCACACTCCTCTTACCCCCTTAAGCAACATTAGGATGAATGCCTTAGCTCCCAGTGCCACCACTCTTCTCACTGCTCATTCTGCCCTCACCACTGGAGTGTATTTTTTACACATTTTACTCTTTACAGCAAAAAAAGATCAGGAGGATATATTTTGAAAATTTAGGAGTATTTAGAATTAAAAAAGAATTCTTCCTTATTTTCCACAGCAAAGTACAGAAAGAGAAGAAAGAAAATAGAAGTGCTTACAAAGCTACAGAAAAATGAAGTTTCATAAAATAACTGTTTAAACTTTTCTGTCTTCTCTCTGGTTCAATACTAAATGAAAAATAAGCTTCCAAAACCTCATCACGAAGAATTCCAAAACTGGGATTTTTTTTTTTTTTGCTATTGCTGTTGTTGATTGAGTTTGCACATCTGTGAATTAAAAAGAACTACCATTTGGGGAGCAGGTTTATCTCTTCTGCTGAAGATGTGTGCCAGTTTTCAGATATTTGTTTTTTGATAAAAAAATTTAAAAAGATGATCAAGTGCCTGTGCTTTCTCAGAAGAGCACAGCAAAAAGCTGACCATTAGATGGCCTGGACACACAGACTGAAATTAAACTTGTGAAACTTCAGCTCCAGAGTGTGTGTTTCTGGGAGATAAACATGTAATACATTGGAACAAATCAAAGTTAATCTATTGTTATCTCCCTTTTATTTCATCAGCTCTTTGGATTAGACTACACAGCTTCACTACCGTGCACCAGGAACTGAGCAGATGGAAAAATCTTTTTTATTCTTCTTCCTTTAAAGAATACATTTTTCAAAGCCTGATTATAAATCCTTGGCTGGCAGGAATTACGACCATAAGTACTGTGTAAGAAATATATTCTCAGCACAATGCAAAAGGCTTTCATGGTGGATTTGAGGAAAGAAATGAAAATTAACATTAAACCTGAAACTGGGCAGACACTGCACCTTTCCACACCAAGTCTGATAGCTTACCTTCAGATTTGCATACTGGCACTAATTTGATATTTTTAGCTACAAAGCAGGTGCTTTTAGACATTTTTAACACATCTGCATATTCCTGCCTGTCACTGCACTGTAGTGCCTTAAGTCTGAAAAGGAAAATGGCACCAACCCCACGTGGAAGAGGTTTTACAGTGACTTCTGTGAGCCAGAAAGAAGTTTGATGAGAGGATCCCTGCTCACCCCTGAAAGAATTTCCTACCAAGGTTGTTGACATAGAAACCAAGAAAGAAAGAAGGATAAATAAGAGAAACCTGCAACTGCCTGTTCCAATGAGCACTTTGTTTGTCCTTCCTGACCAATGAGTGAAATGTGGATTTATGAGCTCTGTAGGAATGTATAAAGAGCATGCAGGCTAGAATAAAACCAGTTTGAAGCCTTCTGAAAACGGAGTGTGTTGCTCTGTGTTCACCATGATATTTTAATCCCTTCACCAGGATTTCCTCTCCTGGCAAGATGAGAAGCCTCAACTTCTCCACGTTTTGCTGCTGTGGAACGGGGTCTGGAGATTGTTTATGCGAACCTGTGAATTGTTATTAATTAATGGCCAATCACAGCCAGCTGTGTCAGACTCTGAGTCTGTCAGGAGCTTCCATGATCATTCTTGTCTGACCTTCTGATATATCCTTTCTCTTTCTTTAGTATAGCTTTAGTATAAAATTTCATATAAAATAATGTAATATAACATAACATCATATCATAAAATAATAAATCAGCCTTCTAAGAACTTGGAGTCAAATTCTCATCTCTCACCTCGTCCTGGGAACCCAAAAACACACATCTCCATCTCAGCTATGACAAGCCTACACCAAATCCCTGCCTGTGGAACACACCAACAGTGACTGTCTCCCCTTCCTGCACCAGAAAACAAGTTTAAGCAGCACCTGTGGTGTCCTTGTGCCCAGAATGGTGCCCCACACCTTGTGGGTGAGGGGTGCAGGTGGGCACACCTGCCTGCCTGTGCCCTCCCCTCCCCTCCTCCCACAGGGCTCTGCTATGGCCAGGAAAGACCAAACACAGCGTGGGGGTGTCCAACACCTCTGGCAGAGCCCCCAGCAAGGCAGACTGCCCATCCCACAGTTCAGGGCATGGGGGAACAGAGAGAACTGGACTGGAATGTTCTGCCCAGGGAGGTTTGGAGTCCCCATCCCTGGGTGTGTCTAACAAAGCCTGGAAGTGGCACTGGGGGGAGGGTTTAGCTGGGGTGTCAGGGAACAGGTTGGACTCGGTGATCTTGAAGGTCTCTTCCAACCCTGTGATTCTGTGAACCCAAAATGCAGCCCTGTGTGCTGGGACAGGCACCCAGGGGTGTCTCAGGGGGGTCACTCTGTGCTTTGTGTCCTGCTGCTCTGCCCCAGGCAGTGGCAGAGCCACACCCTGCACAAACTGACAGAAGAGTCACAGAACCAGGGCACAAAAAGCACCAAGACCACCAGGAACCTGCCACCAAATGGAATTTTTTGCTCTCACTAATTTTCTTCAGCCACCTCTCCTATTATTCTGGGCCCTTTTATGAGCTCCTCTGCACTGTTGCTTTTTGTGCTATCTGCTGGTAATTGCAGGCAGTGATGAAGTGGAGAACTGCTAGCAACTGGTCTGCTGGCTCAATAATGCAATCTCACATATGGACAAACCCTAAAAGGCAATCTATCAAAAGAAGAATAAGCCTCCCCTTTGTCCCAGGGGCAGAGACAAGGTTTTATTAAAAAAGAAGGAGGGGGTTATGGGTGAATGTCTTTGTTGAGAATTTTTACAATTATATTCCAGTTTTCCTCTCAACACTGAACTGCCACTTGCTCCCACATCTCCTGGGTGTTTTGCCTGTGCAGAACAACAAAATGCAAATGGGCCAGTTTTAATTTAAAAGCAGAGCAAATAAAGAATGACCCTTAGGCTGTAACCTATGCAACAATCATTAAGCAATTTCAGGCTATTCTAAAAGGAGCTTTTCCGCTGAAAAATTTTCCAATGAACTCTCAAGCCCATCCTCCAATCTCGCTGAACTCATCAAGTTTAGCAGGAAACCTCCACACTAAATGCCCCACAGTAACCACACTAAATTCTATGAATGTTGGATATTTATTCTGCACACAGTGTATGACATCCAGTGCATCAAAGGCTCTCTTAGCAAGTAAACAACCTCTCTTCACCAAAATGAGCTCACTCAGACTCTTAAAAACAGACAAAACCCCAGATACCCATGGGAGACCATAATTCACTAAAAACCAGTGCATCTCTGACCTCTCACCCCTTATGAGGGATCTTCAAGAACAGCTCCAAAGCACAAGCTTTGGAACTGAAATTCATAACTCTGCTGGACGTTCAAACACCCCAATAAATCAGACTCAGTTTACACACAGCGGTTCCAAAGAATGTTCTGTTTCCCCATCTTTGTGAGCTGCAGACTATGAAGGACCTGTCTCCTCTTTTCTCTCTCTGCCTCTGGACCCCCCAGGGGCAACACCCCCCCCTGCACCTGCCCCATGTCAGAGCTCCATCCTCCCTGCCAGCAGTTCAGCTGATTGCCAGAACGAGTGATTGTGGGGGACATTCTGCCCTTTGCTCTGATTCAGGCACTCACCCGGGAGCAGCAGTCAGTGCCCATCAAGTGCCTGCATGGAATAATGCCTTCCTTTATCCCAGCACAGCTCACACTGCATCCCTTTGTTTCCCTCCCCTGGTTGCTCAGGTGTGCAGCCCTTCCTGAGGAGCTCGGGGCTCCCAGCAGGTAAAACACAGCCTCATCTCCTCTGTCCCCAGGCCAGATACAGCACAGCAGGTGAGAGGGACCACCAGGGAGCTCAGCTTCAGGCGTGTTCTGCTCAGTTCCAGCTGCCTTTGGGGCCACACTCAGTTCTGCTGCTATTTAATGTTATGAGTAAAAAAGGTGTCAATTTTTTAAAAAAAGTTGCAGAGTTAACAGGTTAAACCAATTGCTGCCAAGTTGGAGTTCTAACTATTTGTTGTTAATAATTTCATGCTGTAATCACCTGTTGTTAATAGCTTTTCTTTAATTAGCTGTTGTTGATGGTTGGAAATCCCCCTTTGTCGAGTACCACCCTGCTGCTCCCTGGGAAATGGCACCCGGGACTGCGAGGAGGAGGTGACAATGGGCTTGGCATGCAAATGAGGAAACCCCTCACCAAATCTAGCAGAAAAACCCCTAAAACAAGGAGCCACCATGGAATTAAGAGATAAAAGTGATGTCTAGATGTGAGGAACGGAATCCAGTGTTCACTGAGACCCTTTTTACCTCTCACCCTAACCTAAAGACATAGGCTAGAAAGAGGACCCCGAATGTCAAGCTGAAACACTGGGAATCTCCTGGTGCTCTCCTGAGGATGGAAGCCCCAGCTCTGCCTGCAGACCAGCACACACAGCTGCATTCTTCCTCCTCCGTGCCACTCCTGGCAGCAGCGGCGGCGTGAGCGCGACCCATCGGCTCTGCCCACCCGAGCTGATTTTTAATAAAGGCATTAAAAAAAAAAGGAGAAAGATCTCCTGCCCTATTTATTTCATTTAAATACATCTTTGAATGGGCACCTCTGTGGTCCTGCTCCCAAAGTGCTCAAATAATGAGAATATCAGCACAGCCCCAGAGAGCTCAGCTGGACAAAGCCTCTGTGTTGGGCCCCATGCAACCTTAAATTTCCACCTGCTCTCTGTGACCCTGAGCAGCTTTTCCCACTTTCAGGGTTAGGTGACCTCTCTCATCCTACCTTATTTTCCTTGGAAAACAATTTCTCCCTGCCCTGTGATGCTCACACTGGCAGAGCAGGACAGCTCAGCACCAGAAACAAGAGCAGCAGCTGCCTTTTCACACCTGCATCAGCAAGCACAGGCAGAGAGCAGCTACTGTGCAAAAGAACTTCCTCTGATTGCTGGTAATGACCCCATTAATTGCATAATTAATTAACTAATCCCAAGTGAGTAAGCCAGGAGACTGATCCAGCCAGGTGACTGCAAGGGATGACTTGCTTGACTGCTTTGACTTTTGCCACCTTTCTCACATGAAATTCCAGTGAAATCACCAGCTGAGGACAACATGTGCCCCTTCTCCAGGTGTGCTCTTACAAATCTTACACTCTGTGGGACAGCAGTAACATTGCTTCCTGAAATTTGCAGCCATAGGCCAAAACAGAAATAATCTTGTGAATGTGAGCCCCAGGTCTGTGTAAGGAAGCACTGAAGACACAAATCCAATTACAGGGTCTCTAAAGGAGTGATGGGTTCTAAAAAAAAATTAAAAAAAATAAAAAAGGCAGGACTTGTGAAGTATTCCACCCCTCCTCTCCTTCAGGACTTCCCAAGTTGAGAGAAAAATGTTCTCAGGTATGGAGAGCTTAAAGGAGTAATTCTTTCCTTGGTCCATTCAAAACTCAGGGAAGAAAAGCCAGAAAGCTGCCAAGTGCTCAGGATGGCAAACAGACTCTGTGCAGCCAGGGAGCAGGTTTGTTCAAGGATCCCCAATGCTGGGAATTTTTACAATTATATTCCAGTTTTCCTCTCAACACTGAACTGCCACTTGCTCCCACATCTCCTGGGTGTTTTGCCTGTGCAGAACAACAAAATGCAAATGGGCCAGTTTTAATTTAAAAGCAGAGCAAATAAAGAATGACCCTTAGGCTGTAACCTATGCAACAATCATAGGTGCCAGTTCTCAGCTCACATCCCCTGTGACTCCCAAATTCACATCACCAGAATTCAAATGGAATTCAGCCCCTCTCTTAGTAAGCTTGTCTCCTCCTTGTCTCCTTTGCTGGGCCTATCAGCTCAAGACAGAATTGACTGCAGTTAAACATTGTTTAGCATCTGTTCAGCTATAAATTAATCACTGCCAGATAGAAATAAAGATAATTAGTTTCCTGGAGTGCATCTTTTTCTTTAGCTGTTAAGTACCTACACAGGGACCTGCACCTTTCATGGAGTCAGCATAATCACAGCATTGAAATGCCATTATTCAAACTCCTTCTGAGAAAATACTCACCACCTTTATACCTCAGCATCATGGAAACAGCTACATTTTTTATAAGATGAAGACATAATTATATTCACCATTTAAGCAAAATGAAATAAACAAGGTATCACAATGTTTAAGGTTAAATTTCTTTGCTGCTGGATTGTAATACAATAAAAATGAGCTACTGCAGGCACACCACAGTCAGGACACCTGGATTTTCCTTCCAGTGGCCATTTTATGGTATTTGAAATACAGTGCCCCTGTATTTCAAATACCTTCTTACAAATGCAGGTGGCACTTACCCAGTGCTGCAGCCTTTGGTGCAGAACCCTGCAACTGCTATGTGTGAAGTACAGGGTTTTGAATTGCCTTCTTGCTTAGCACAAAAAATTCAAAAGTAGTGTAGAAATTGATTATTTACAGAGATGCCTGATTAAAAAATGAACATATATTTCTGTAAGGCTGTCCAGAGCAGAAAGCATAAAAACCAACAATATACAAATTTAACTTCTTGTACTGTTATACAAGAAATGTTTTTCAGGGGAAAAAAAACCCCAAACACAGGGAAGAAACCTTCAAGTCCAAACAAATCTGTAACACTGTAACACATACCAATTTCTCCCCATAAAGCAAGAACTGCCTGCTGTGATTTTTATGTGAATCCAGTAAGTGCACTTCTCTCTGGCCACAGGATCAGAACCTGAGACAGAAATCCTCCCCTTTCCTGAAGCTTGATTATCCAGTGCCTTTGTATTTCAGACTGAAATGAATGACCAAGGGGGAGGAATTTCTCCCAGTGTCTCCCAGAGAAGAGAGGTGCAGCTGTGCCAGGACAGCCCAGCTGATGCCCAGGTCCCTCTGTCTGTCCAAAGCCCCTGCAGGAAGAGCAGCACTACTGTGTTGGCTGGGAATGCAGGAATGATGCACCTGACTGGCTCCATGCCCTCAGAGGCCAATTTATTACTTTATGATACTGTATTATATTAAAGAATACTATACTAAACTATACTAAAGAATACAGCAAGGATACTGACAGAATGCTAAAAAGATAATAATGGAAACTCCTGACTCT
>JAYDZK010000016.1:23732537-23759218 GCA_034509185.1 Euphonia xanthogaster
GAAAGAGCCCAGCCCCAGCTGAGCACAGGCACCTTTCAGGAGCTGCAGAGGGATGAGGGCAGCCCTGAGTCTCCTTTTCTCCAGGCTGAGCCCCCCCCAGCTCCCTCAGGGGTTCCTCTCAGGGTTTGTGTTCCCAGCCCCTCTCCAGCCTCGTTGCCCCCTCTGGACACACTCAGGTGTCCCAAGGTCCTTCCCAAACTGAGGGGCCAGGACTGGAATTCCTGGAGCACATTCATGGTCTCGTGTGCTGGCATGGAGAAGCACACACCCCAAAGACACCTCTGAGTTAGAAGGGAATTCTCTGTTACCCAGTCCTGGTAAGAGCAGAGCTGTTCAACTCTGGGGCAACTGGAAGCACCTGAACAAAACAAACCAGCAAGGCTACAGGCAAGAACATGCTGCTCCAGGGAAGACTTCCTGGCTGCCCCACCTGCAGCCCCCCTCAACAGGAGAAGAAGGGGTTCTGGGTGGCTCCCACGGAAATCTTTTTCAACTTCATTTTGCCTGAAATGGTTTAGATGGAAGTAGAAATCCAAACTGGGAGAAAAGCAGGGCTGTTACCCTTGTTTGACTGACAAGACATCGAGACAATGGGAGACCAAGTCATGGTTGTGAGCAGGAACTGTAGCTCAACTCCTACATGTCCTGAGATCCACACTTTAAACATCAGACTAGTCACACCCTTCTTCTTCTTTTCTTCTTCTTCTTCTCCTCCTCCTTCTCCTCATAAGGAAGAAACATGAGCCTTGATGGTTTTTGTGGGCCTCTTTGACTCAGGTGAGTCAGCACCACCTCCCCACTCTCCCCTCTGCCTTTTCTCTTCAAGGCCAAGCCCCACACACCCTCCATTTCCACCCCAGCCCTGCTCAGCTCTGTGCTCACACACCCTGCTGGGTGTCAGCATCAGGCCCTGGCTGTCACCCTCCTAACAGCATCTACAACCAGATGAGCAGCTTCAGAAGTTTTATCCAATAGGACCAGAATTCCAAAATATGTTTAAAAACAACTATGGCATAAATATGTATACAAGGGGAGGGAAAGAAGCAGAGCTGAAGAATATGGCATCAGTATGGCTTCTGCTGTGCTCTGCAGTCATTCAGTGATGACAGCAGTGAGAGGGATGGACACCCAGCAGCACTTCACAGCCTCTTGCATTGAGCAAAAGGTCATATCCACGAATTATAGATGACTAACTCCACCATGACTTACACTAATGCAATGCTGGGGCTGATATTCTTTCTCCTACCTTGATGCTCCTGGTGGCACATTAGATAGAAAAGGCACGTGCATCAAAAACTATCAAAGTAGCCAAAAAAAGTCTCAAACTCCAATTGAGGCTTGCAGAAGCTGGAGGTAAAGATGAGAAAAGTCCTTGGCACTAAATGCATTGAATTTACTGACAATACCATGCTGAGTAGCATTTGGGGTTTTTTTGGGTCCTCTGCCAACCTATTTTCTTCAATTCTACCAATGACAAGCAACTTTCAAAAGGATTTATCAGCTTCTTTTCCAACTTAAATCGCCAGCAGAGAATATTTTATCCTCACACTACACCAGCCTCACTCCTCTCAGGCTGTCACTTTGGTCACAGGCAGCCACACCACTCGAGTGAGGGAGCATCTGGGACAGTGCTCACACACACTCACTGCCCCAAGGAATTCCTCTGTGGAATCACAGTCCAGAGCCTTCCCTGGACTCGCTGCTCTCTCCAAGCTTGCACACGTGGAACAGGATGATCCATTCTGAAACTGCAGGAGCTGACTCAGTTTCCCTCTGGAGAGCCTCAGCCTCTCTGCCAGCACACCAGTGGGCACAGAGCAGCAGCAGAGCGTGCCTGCCAGTGGAGATATTAGTTTAGAGCAGCTGAAAACCTGTCTGCTGAACCTCACTGCAGCTATTGCTAATCATGACTGGTGCAACTGGGACAAGAACTGAGCTCTCTGAGAACCAAAACTCACACTGATCCAAGCATGCCTGGCATTCTTCCCTCACCATTGTTGTGTCTGGCACAGACAAAGCATGCATGTAATAGGAATCGTTCTCATTAACGTCCCTCAGGAATCAGGGCTACTGAACACTAAGGATCATGGCAACAATCACACAGCACACCCACAAGTTAGGGAGGAAAAGCCTTTTCTCTCCAGTGTGGCAGGGCCCCACACATGACAGCCCAGCTACTTGGGCTTGGGGGGAAAAGGGGAAAGACAGCCCCAAGAGAGCAGAAGGTGAAGAATTCTCTCTCAAAACCCTGTTTTCTATGCACAGTAAAAGCTTCAAAGCTCTAGGGAGCAGGGAGCTGGTTATATTGTTCAGGCTGTGGTTGGGTTGCTGGGATTTGGTAAATAGAAAACATTTTACAGCTCATTAAGTGGCGCTTTGGGAAATGTTCTCATATCCTCTTCAAGGGGCTGTGGAGAACCTGCCTTGCCTGGGAAGCAGTCATTTCAAAGTAAGGGCTCCAGGGAAGGTGTGTGCAAATGCATTTATATGTTTTATATAGAAATACTGGTCTGAGGAACCTTACTTTGCTGATATTGGTAGTTGCTAACGTGTTATTGCTGTCACTTGCTGGATCTGACTGAGGGGCACTCTGCTGCTGTATATGAAAAAGAATCACCAAACAGCCTGGAAGAGTGGGACAAGATCAGCTGGGAACGTTAACAGACTCTGCAAAACCATGGAATTGCTGTGAAACCTGCTCTGCATCATATGAAAACCATTCGCTGTGTGTGTAGGTGAAATTCCCAGGTGGGCTGCACAGGAGCACTCCTGGCCTCTCAGGGCTTAAGGGACAGCAATCTTTCCATTCCTTCTTGATAGAAACTCCCTAAAAACCCCCACACGTTGTCTTTCTAAAACACAGAGCACTTACTGCAGGCTGTTGCTCCAGAGCAAGCTGTGCCAGTGGCTCAGAGCACTTCCAGCCATGGAAGGCCTTGATTGTACACACGGAGACAGAGATGTAGCAGCACATCTCCATTTCCCCCTCAGACAGCTCAGGTGGGGAATACAGAATATTCTAGAGGGGTATTTTTGTTTGTTGGTTGGTTTTTTCAGATTTTTTTTTTAGATGCTGTCTCATCTTAGAAAGACTCCCAGTCACAGGCAGCTCTGTGCAAGAAAACAACACTCTCACCTTTCCTGCACTTTACCTCATGTGCATTTCCAGGGGAGGAAGCAGACAGACATCTCTACTGCTTATTTTTATTTTGCAATCATTGGTGCAAAGAACACCCAGCCCTGCCCTCTGTACCTCTGAGCTATTTGATGTTCTGCCTTCAGAACCACGAGGAAAGTCAAAAAACCCTACAAACACCTTTCTGCATGCAAAACTAACCAAAGTCTCTCTAAGCATGGAACTATGTAAACCAGCATTTTGAGCCATATCTAAAATTGAGAATTACATATGGAAGCAAACAGATGGTCAGCGAAAGTGGGAAGTAACTTCTCTCACATCAACATTTTAAGGACTTCTTAGTTTGCTTTGAGATTAAAAAAAACCCAAAAAACATAAAACAAAACCCATTAAAAAAACCCCAAGAAAAATCCTACACATTAAAGTGTAATTATTTTTTTTTTCCTCATGAAAGATCAGTTAATGAAGAACCCGGCAGGAATGCCAAAACAGTCAGGAGTTTGCAGGTATATGGGAAAAGCCTTGTCAGGGCTGGACTGCATCCATCCCAGCCAGCCCTGCAGTGGGCCTGAGAAGCAGCAGAGATGTCCCTGTGAAGCTGTAGGTGTTTTTCACTCCAAGTCTGATCTTAGCAGTGAGCCTGAAAGAGAACAGCCAAGCCAACAGGGTGTGCCTGGAATGAATTTATTGGAAGGAAATTTGCTGATTGGCAGCAATCAGGATGGAGCTGACAGCCAAACATTTTCTGGGGCTGATTCAAAGAAACGCTCCAGGACTTGGTTAAGAGTGTCCCCAAGGACAGAGTCTGTCACTGCTAATTAATTTATCAAAATGATGCTGTGCCATTGGGTAGAACCAACTGGATTCATCTTCACATTTCCTAAAATCCCTCAGTACTTTTTTTTCCAGCCAGCACACATGCACCTTTAGAGAGCCTTCCTGTAAGATGAATTTTAATTCTTCAGTGCTGTTCTGAAATCTTAATTGCCACGACTCCCTGTAGGCCAGTGCCATGCCAACAGGCAAAGTGGCACAGTCTCATCTGTCACCTCCAGCAACATCATCACCAGTCTGTGCCTCTGTGGGCTGCCTGCTGGAGCTTCTCAGGCTATGAAGCTCTGACACACAGCTCACACTGCCAAGGCAGAGGAAAATGTTACCCAACAGGCACTAAGGAAACAGGAATCTGAAATTTATGCCCAGAAGTTCTAGAGCCTTTCACCTCCCAGTGCACAGCCTCACTGTTCTTTCTCCTCCCCATGCATGTGAAAGTGGAAGAAGAAAGTTCTGGCAATTAAAAGGATGCTTGTCTTAAAAAGAAAGAAAAACAAGCAAAGCCATCAATTAAACAAACCAAAAAAAGAAATTACTTTAAACAATTTTACAGGTAGCTTGTGTGCAAAACTGCAAGAGCACAGCTTGCAGCTGCTTCAGCAACAGTTCCACACAGATGTGCAGAAAAAAAAGGAAAAAAAAGGTAGGAAGCCCCAGAGCAAAAACAGGAGAGAGGTTTGTGTTTGTCTTGGGGTTTTTTTAATACTTTTGTCATCCCTTTCTTCACTGGAAAGTAATAAATCTTCTGCAGGAAAAAGTACCTGCTAGTATCATTAAGAGACTTAAACACAGCAAGATAAAACTCCCTGAAGCCAAAGCAGCTATTTGTGTCAGAGCAAACAATACAGTAATTTATACTTCCACTCCCAAATCTTATGTTACTGCAGAAAATGTGCTCCCTTACCAATTAATCATAAATCAAAGCACTGACAAGATATTAAGTCTCCCATTCCTCTGGGAGACAAGCGGAATGTGCATCAAGCAGCAGAAGTCGGGGCTGGCCTGCCAGCGTGTCAGGTGGGGGCTGAGGAAGGGGATCACTGCATTTCCCAGCACAGCAACACAGGCTGACTCAGCATTAGCCACCAAGGGGGGCAGCAAACCTCAGAGCCCGCAGGCTCCATCTGAAGGGAGCTGCCCTCTCAGAACCCTAAAATGTGACTCAGGGAGTGCTGGCCAGGGAGCTGCACCCCCTGTGCACACTCTGCTCTGACACTTCTTGTGAGAAAAACTCCAAGGGAACAGGGCAAAAGCAGCACTGACTTTTCCACGTGGAAGAAACTTGTGTTTGTTTAATTAGTGACCATTATTAAACAGCCAGAGCTGTTAAATGCTGGAAATTTCAGACAAAAATTCTGAAACAATTTACACCAAGAACGAGGCAAATGAGAACAATCTTGCAGATGATAATTTTTTGCAGAAATAATTTCTGCAAAAAAGAACTTTATTGAGGGGCTATCATATCATACTGCATATTTACCCAGCTGACTGCTTACCCAAAAAAAAAAAAAAATTAAAAATGCATGACAACAGCCATGCATTTATTTCATCTAAACCAGCATTCTAGGTGAGGGGGAAATGTTGTTCCATATTTAAGTAATTCTTTAAAGAAGCAAGAATTAAAGGTATTTAGGATAAAAATGGAAGGATTTGTGGGAGGTACTCAGCAGTGTCTTCTCCCCTCTTCTCAGACAGCCTGGAGGGTGACTGGGAGCACAAAGGGCACTCCCCAGATGCCAGGAAGCTCCTTGCTCCATCCATCCTCAGTGCAAGGCAGAGGGGAAGGCGTGGCACAACAATTCAGGTCAGCACTTGCCCCCTCTGCAAAACCTCAGGAATTTACAGATTGCTCTTATTCATCAAATAAGCTGCTTTTAGGTTTAGGGCTTGGGTTTTTTTCAGTAGTGACATTTTTAGCCCCATGGGGAAAAAAAAAAAGAAAATAAGGAAAAAAAACCCTACAAAATTGTGCACATCCTGCAGAAAAAAAAAACAAACCACCCAACCCAAACCCATCTGAACAATATTAAAGTGCAATGTGTGGTGGGAATAAAGTGGGGAAAAGCAATCTAAGCTTTGTAACTACCCTCCCAAACATCTCCCACTAGCCAACAGTTTCTTGTTTTAGGGCAGCACATTCACACCACTCAGGTTTGAATGCTTAACTCCAAAGAAACATCTCCCATCAGTGTGAAATATTGCTGCCTGCCTGATCTCCACATCCTTCTCAGCCCTGCTGGGATTGCTGAGCTGACAAGCACAGGACTAACCTGTAATCTTTTCTTTTCCAGGGAGATTTTTTCAGACAATTATTCCTAAAGTTGCTCACAAAACAAGCTATAATTTCACTATTTCTGTGACCAAGGAATAAGAAATCCTTATTACCATTTCTGCAGGGAAGGCAATTAACAAATCTTGTGCTTACAATAAATAGCTGCTGAATGGATTTTGTTATTCCTACAGGATTTCTCACCTGACCAGGAGATCCTGTTGGAGTGCCCTACATTAAGAATTTCAGTGGCATCCAGTTATACCAACAAAAATTCATCCCTTCAAAGAAAGGACAGAAGAACAGTGTGGCCTTGAGCAATCAAAAGATGCAGCCATTCCCCCAGAGCCATGCAATGCCTCCTCAAAACCTCAAAAACCTTTACACAGTTCAAATGAACCATTCAGCAAACCCTGAATGTGCATCTTTGCTCTCCTCACTGACAGAATATACTGGTATATGTAACTGATGAGATCCACAACTATTCTGTGTGCAGTAAATCTGCTCATGGTTCTTGTTTCCTTGGAATTGTTTGTGGAGGCTGGGACACTTTTTAGTGAAGAGAATCAGAATGGAAAAATCTTATACAACAGCAAGAAGACAATATTTTACAATATAAAATGCCTTAAGGTGGTGTAGTTCTGCTTTTTTTTCAATTTCTTCTCCTGAATTGTCTGAAGAATTAGGTCACTTAGACCAGAAAAAGAAGTTACAACAGGTATTAATGAACTCAAAAGAAGAAACCAGCTCTAGTCTCCACATGGAACTGTCACAAGATGTCTACATCCCCCAGCAAGACTGAATTTAACACGACTGGAGCCTCTGAAAACTTCTGTTCAGCTTGGTAATTCGATTAAAGCAAGACTTCTACTTGAAATACTATTTCATGGTTTTCAGTAGAAAAGCTTCAAATCACTAATCTTACAAAAACATGGACACTAAGAACATCTAACACATGTTAAGGATTCTTCAGCATCTCTCAGTTCTCTGAGCAGTTGAGACATGTCCCAGCAACAGCCAAAGCCAATCTACTGCTTCCAGGTGTGCTTGGATGAGCAGCATTTAGAACAGTTCTCAGAAAGCTGATTTTGGGCTAAAATCCAGCCCTCACCGTGGCTTCACACAGCGGTGAGGGGCCCTTCCCAGGTGCCTGAAAAGCCTCTTGTTACACTATTGCTGTTATCAACAAAAGGGCATGGAAAGGGTAAAGGGATGAAGGATTCTGGTAACCTTTCCTTATCCAGTTTTAGCTGGACCACTCCCAGTCAAGCATTACAATATTTCGTGACATTTCTCTTCCTCCTGACTGTGAGATCCTCCCTTTTTAACCAAATCCCTGCACACAAGAAGCTCAGCTGACCTCTGCACTGCTTTTGGAATCCCAGGCAATCACTGAAGCCAGAGGATGGAGAGAGCCACAGTTTACTTTTATTGCCTGGGAAAGCAAGAAAAGCACTGAAAGCAGTGGCAATTCCACACAGTGTGTTTGCAGAAAGGCTGCTCTCTTTTGAAGTGTAGTTCAACCCCAGAAACACTTTGCAGCATTACAGCCATTTTACAAGTCTGTTTTGGACATTTAAAATAGAACATCTTTTACACAACTATCTCAAAAGAGGCATCTTGAAAATGTTTCCAAGTTTATTACCCAGCTTTATTTGGTTAAAGGAAGTTCCTCCAGTTAATGGGCTCAGTTGTCTAAATTGTGGGCTGTCTACAAAGTTTCTTAAGGACTGAGGGCTGCCCTCATCATCACTCAACTCTCTGCAGAAGGCCAGGCAGGGTTTGGCAGGAGGAGGAGCCCCACACCCTGTTTATCACAGGCTTAGACTGCAAATGAGCTTCTCCACCCCACACAAACAGCCTGCAGAGCTCACTGGCACAAAGCACAAGAGCTTGGGAAGGCTCAGCCCAGGATGACACATTTAGGCAGCAGTGGGAATCTGCACTCCCTGGGATTTGGCTGAAACCCTCAGGATCACATCCCCCAGACAGCTCTGTCCCAGCCACAGGTGTCTGTGCACACACCACAAAACCAAGATTTACACTGCAAAGTCTAGCTTTACAAAACCTAGATTTCTGAGCAGACTTCATGCATTGAAACACTCCAAAAAAATAAAGCTGAGAGTTGTACAAGAGAGTCCAGACCCTGTGAGCTGCTAAAATACAGAGCCATTCCTTGTAAACAGCGAGTGGGCTTTTTATGGTTTCTAACCTGGGAACATACTTATCTTTTCAGCACAGGATGGATATAATCCTTCCCCTACTTTCCTTCAAAATAAATGTAAATCAAGCACTTTCTGAAAAGTCACAGAAATGCCAAACTGTGCAACTGCTCTGGATGGACTCACTGTCATGTTCCGTTTATTCAGGAGAAGATTAAATTGCAACAAAAAGCAGAAAACATTTAAGAATTCTGCACCATTTGGCCTGCATACAAGTGAAGGAAAAGGCATGCCACACATCTGCTTCTTGTCACGATTCAAGCCAAAACTCATGTGACAATTGCTTTGCTTTTTATTACCATGCATTCCATAAGATTCCAAGCCTCTCCCTCCTATTATGGACAGAGCAGTTTCCAATCTGCTCCTGGATGTGAAGTGTGGGGTAAAATTCCTGGTTAACCAACAACTCCTTATGAACTGTTAGGGAACAGGGAGGGTAGGATTCCTCCAGGGAGCCTGGTGGAAGGGTCACAGCCACGCTCAGGGCCTGGGAAAGGGCTTCCACAAGGGTGGAAGGTGTGAGTAACAGCACAAAGAGCGTCTCCAACTCGTGCTGCTCCCATCCCAGGTGTTCTGGGAGCTCTGGTTGAGAAGGGTTTCAGTCCTTTGTGGACTTTAGGGTGGGGTGGGCAAAGGCTCTGGTGGTGCAGTCTGTTTTTTTTTTGCTCAGCTCCCTTACTGAAAATCCCCATTTCCACATTTCCTGAGCTCACGAGGAACTGGGAATGGAAAACGAGGAAACAAGGAGATGGAAAGGGTGAGGTCAGTGCACTGTGCCTGCCCTGGCTCCTCTGATACCCCATCAGCAACTCATAACCCACAGCTGGGCATCAGATATTCGACCTAAAAACCCCAGAGAATCAGGGAAATACTTAGGATGGGAAAGGCCCTGAAGATCATCAAGTCAAACCATTAATCTAAAACAAGTCCCCCACTGAAGCATGTCTTGAAGCACCACGTCCACACTTTTTACAGGAGTTTTTATCCATCAGGATGGATCCACAGAAAAAACAATCAGAGACAACACAGCACCAGGGACTATTTGCCAAGAAATCAGTGTGGAAAGGGTGGAAAAGGAAAAGGAAAAGGTGGGGCTGACTCTCAGTGCAGAGAGTGTGAGGAGGCAATGGGTGCCCTCCTGCTGCCCTTGGGCCTCTCCCCTCAGCAGAGCTGAACCCCTGGAAGCCACAGACACTGCACTGGAGGATGACAAACAGAATAAACTAGAAAAGCATGAGGTCCTGACCAATTCACCTCACAGCAATTCATTCTTACATAGAATCAGAATGGGGTCAAAAGGAGCCTTAAAGAACATCCAGCTCCAACCCCCCTGCCATTACAAGCCTCTAACTGCTGAATTTTAAGAACAGTAGATAAACAGTGAACTTTGGGTCATCCTTGACTATGGCCCAAAAGCAGACAAGCATTTATACAGTCTCGTTGACAAATTTTCTGTGAGAACAAACCAAAACCAAACTGCACAACCTTTCACCCTAAAGTGACTGGTATAAAGAATAGAAGCTTGATATGACTGGAGAGATTTTTCTGGCTTCCCAACCATGCCCCAGAACGCCCTGCCTGGCCCAGAAAACTCCATGCAATCAGGCTTTAAAGTCCTGATGTTCCTGAAGAAAAGCCACTTCAAGTTCCTACTGAAAAAACCTGCTCTTGATTTCAATCTTTGTGGCACCTGACCTCTGCTCAGCTGGGCTAATGAGGTCACCTTCCCGAGCAAATAAATCAGCATCTCTGCCCTGAAGTGAGCAGGGCACCATTGATTTACAGCTCTTGTTTTGGGCCATGGAAAATAATCTTCAGGCTGTGAGGGCGAAGCAATTCTTCCTGGTGAGATGTAGAAAGCAGTTGTGACATTATGTTACAAAGATTTATCCAACTTTCAGTTGCAGAGTAAGAGCCCTCTCTGCTCTCCAGTTCACAAATAATGCAATCTCTTCAAACTCTGCTGAAATGTATGTAAACCAGGTGACAGGAAAGCAGGTGACAGGATTCCACCAGCAGATGGATGGACAAAGCAATGCTTTGACAGCTTTCAGAAAATTAGTGAATGCTAAATAACTTAAACCAGAAGTCATTTTATGTTTCTTGTTTCTTCAGGTTTTTGTTTTTCTCCTTCACATTCACAAATGAAACGCATTTCCAGCATAAAAATCAGCAAAATGGAATTATTTAGGGCATGACATTTGTGACTTCATAAAACACACCCAATAGAGCCTGAATCCCTCATTCTTTGGAACATTTTCTCCTGAAAGTTGTGGTTTGATACTGTAAAGAATCATCAATTTCTGCTTTTCTCTCTCATAACAGCTGAACCAAACACTGGAAACAAAACACCAAAACTTTCAAACCTAGCAGAAGGCAATGCCTTCACTCAGCCTCTCTGAATTTGTGCCCAGCTCGTGAGACTGGGAAGACTCTGCTGCTTGTGGCAGCCCCACAGGGCTCCAGCACGGCTGGCTCTGCTGGCTGCAGGGCTCAGAACCTCTGCCCCCAGCTCCTGTCTCACACACCAACCTCACAGGAAGAGAAATTCCCAAACACCCCCGAGTGTAAAACACTTCTGCTCTGTCTCTGGAACCTGCAGCATTATCAACAGAGAACGCCAAAGATTTTAATTAAAGAGTGCCTGGAAACAGTTTTTGGTTTGGAGTTGAGCACTAGAATGTGGTTTGCAGCCCAAGCCTCTTGAACTCTGTGCATGTGAGACCTCAGATAAAATGGGCTGCAATGGAAAACTGTTCTCATTAAACTCCATCAGCTCACTCATTTCTGGTCATCTAAGTTAGGGAATATCTGTGAAAACATCACCATCCTCTCAGTGTTACTGACTCTTTGAAAGCACAACTCCATGAGATTTGCAAAACATCGCAGATTAAACGTAATGGTAATTAAACAGAAATGGTAATTAAGCATAAATGGTAATTAAGCATAAATGGTAATGTGGAGCAGGTCCTTCTCTTCAGGTCCTGTAGGTCACTCTTGAGTGGGCCTGCTAATGTGAGGCTGTTTCCCCAAATGGAAGGAGAGACTCTAAAACTGGGGTTTATAAACAGCCCAGACTTTAGGGGAAGAAAAGGCAAACAATGTAAAAGGAAAAATCATGAAGTAATTGCAGAGGCCAAACATTTCTAGCAGTATTTTTCTAACTTCTCCTCCTTATTTTGCATTTTCCAGCAGAAGCAAGCTGGAAAATGTAAATTGATGCCAAAGTTTACTGAAAGGGTACTTGATTCTGGTGCAAGTGGCCCTAAGATGTTGCTGACAAGAATAACAATATTACCCAATACTGACAGTACATGTTGAAAGCATGTGTTCTCCACCAGATGACACAACTTTCACACAGACTGGAAGCAAAGAGCACATTGGACCCTGATGAGAAAGGAAATTAGAAAAAGAGGAAAAAGAAAAAGGAAACAAAGAAAATACAAAAATGGTGTGGATAAATGTTTTATCAAATAAGAAACCTTAAAAAAAATCTTTTTTTTTTTTTTTTTCTTAAACACACAACAGATTTGTAAATTATATTAAGGCATAGTCTGACTGTATGGCACATGAAAAAGATGCCTGAAAGTGTCAGGATAAAGTACCACAATCAGGCAGGTTCCATGTTCTGAAAATCCTGCTGGAACTGCTGAGGAATATCCATTTCAGTGCTTGCTTACAAAGGTAACAACATAAAAGGTGCCTTGCTCACCTGGCAGTCAGGGAGCCAACAGATGGAAGGCAAACAACAATCCAGCTTTTAAAGAAAAATATCCAGTACAGATGGGAAAATGAGGAGTTGGTTTTGTGTTTTGTTGAGAGGTTTTCATGATTATTTGGGGGGCTCTGGAGGGAGGATTTCTTGTTTTGTTTACTTTTAACTATTTCTTGTCTCTAACAGAACAAAAAGCAGGTACAAGTAGAAAAGGAATGGAGGGGTTTTTTTCTCTCTTCTTAATGTCTTATGGTCCTCATGTTACCTTGTATTTAAACATCCCCTTTCACACACAGCTAAAAAAGGCAAAAGTAAAGACAGACATCTCAGAGGAAGGCAATGCTGCAGTTAGCCAGGACAGGGGACTCCTCCTCCCCTGCAGGAGCAGGCATATGGCAGGGTGGGATGGAGCCAGGAGAAAACTGAGCCTGGCCCCTCATTGAGGGGAGGAGGCATTTTTGGCAGCCAGCAGAGCCCAACTGCAGAGCTGAATCACCCCCTCCAAGTGTCTGATGCTCTCTGCTGACAGCAAACAGAAACTGTGGCCAACAGGCTCCTAAATCACTGGCCTCAGATAAGCTGCTAAAATTAGGAAAGGGGAATTGAGGCAACATCCAGGACAGCAGAATGATGCTGCAGTGTTTCTGACACTACAAACTGCAACACTGCAACTTGTACAGTTAGATGTACAGACAGCAATGTCTGCAGCCTCAGATGCTACAGACTGATGCCACAGTCTCTCCTTTTTTTGAGACAGGAAAGCTGGCCCTGCATGGCACAGAATGATGGCAGACAGGTCCTGTAGGTCACTACAGGTTTTCAGCATGCCTTTCAGGCTGCTGGAATATTCCAGGCCATTGGAGTCCTAAATCCCTCCACAAGAAGGGGGCAGCATGAACTCCTGGACAAACACATCTGGTTCCATCCATGCCCTCAGTGGCTTCTGGAACAAACCTGTGTTGGAGGTACCAAGGGGATGGGCTCAGAAATCAGGCATTAACAGCTCCAGTGTGCCAAATTCTGCTCTCATGGTTGTGCCCAGGGAACAGCAACACCAGCAGCACCCAGCCACGGGGCAGCTGTGACCTGCCATGGGATCGTGTCATGGCCATGAGCAGTGGGAAATGGGACAGGGAGCAGGAGCCCCACATGGAAACAAAGGAGGAGGAACAAAGACCGAGCTGCTCCAGAAGCTCTTCCCAGTGTGGGGCTCAGCAGGAAAAGGCTGCCTGGAGCAGAGGCTGGACGAGATCCAGAGAATAAAGTGGGTATTTACTGAAGGCCTTCAACAGCCCCACCTTGGGCAGGCACAGCCTCCCAGAGGCTGCACCCAAGCTGGACAATGGGCACCAGTTTTTCAGACAATTGTAAGTTTGGTCCATTCACATATCAGGGGTTAATTCTCCAATTACAGCTTCAGCTAATGAAGTCATTTACCCCCAGTTTGCTCCCACCAGCTCAGTTTTGTTTATTTTTTGGGGGTGTCCTTGGATCCCAGACCCAGAGGGATTGTTTTGTCTGACCAAAACGTGAGGACAGTAACTAACACACTGCATGGAGTTTGGAGTGATGCACTGATGCAGCACAGGATCTGAAAAATACAAAAGCTGAAATCCTGAGGGATCAGCCAGTGTGGCACACCCAGTTTGGGTCAGGGCAGGGATGGAATGCTGGTGTGGGAGAGCAGACCACAGCTGCTGCTGCTGTAGAAATGGTGCCTAAAACCCCTGTCTGGGCAAAGTCCCACAGCCCCACACTCTGAGCTCCTGTCACCATTCAAGAGCCCCAGGGCAGGAAGAGGAAATTTCTGAGTCCCAGGAAAAGGAGCAGCCTGCCACTTGCACAGCCAGTATGCTCTGCTGAAATAAATGACTTGCAGTGCATGGCAGCAACCATCAAAATGACAATTTGAGTGCAAAACATGAAATGAAATTACTGGAGTTGGGTTCTGTCTGCTACTCAGCTGGTAGTTTGTGGCTGTCCTTGTCGACCTCATCACTCTGCAGCTCCTGAAAGGTGCCTGTGCTCAGCTGGGGCTGGGCTCTTTCTGCAGGCAGCACTGACACAGCCAGAGCACACAGCCTCGAGCTGCACCAAGGGAAATTTAGGATGGATATTAGGAAGAAGTTTTTCACAGCAAGAGTGATAAAGTTCTGGAATGGCTGCCCAGGGAGGTGGTGGAGTCCCCATCCCTGGGGGTGTTTACCAAAGCCTGGATGTGGCTCTGGGTGCCAGGGTTGAGTCGAGGTGTTGGGGCTGGGTTGGACTCCATGACCTTGAAGGTCTCTTCCAACCTGGTCATGCTGTGATTCTGTGAAGACACACACCTGGAGCTGCACACACCTCAGGCCCAACCAAGCCAACACTCCCAGTGCCCAAGAGCTGGTAAAGAAACAGAACTTTTTAATGTCTGAGCAGAGGGGATTTGTCCTGAAGTCAGTGCAAAGAGCACCACTGGGTCTGGGGTGCTCCTGGCAAGCACCACGACTGACAGCACCAAAGAGGGGCTGCTGGCAGCCCAGCAAATCCATCATTGCTGCTCCTGGGCTGCACAGGAGCACATAAACCAGGGAGAGTCACACTGGCAGCAGCACTCACAGCTGATGACAGGTAAGAGCTGAGTGGCCCCGTGCCCTGGCCCTGCTGATGTCCCTGGGCTGCTGGAGCAAATCACAAATGTGGATAAATCAACACCTTCAACCCCAAAGGGGAGACAGTGAAAGATGCCAGGTCATGCTTTGCTTCCAGAAGGTCCCAGTACAACCAGCGGAGCCCTGGGCAGCCCACACAGGTGAGCCTGGCAGCCAGAGGGGTGTGATACCCCTGGGGTGACAGGGGGCTCAGAAATCAGGGGGGCTCAGGCTTCACTGGTGTTTCCTGTGCTGTTTGTGAGGGTCCTCGGGATGAGGTGAGAGATGAGAGTTTGACTCCATGTTCTCAGAAGGCTGATTTATTATTTTATGATATTATATTAAAATAATGCTATACTAAAACTAAAGAATGAGAAAGGATACATCAGAAGGCTTCACAAGAATGAATAATAAAAACCTGTGACTCCTCAGAGCCTCGACACAGCTGGACCATGATTGGTCATTACATTAAAACAATTCACATGCTGGGTAAACAATCTCCAAATCACATTCCAAAGCAGCAAAAGAGGGAGAAGCTGAAGCTTCCCAGCTTCCCTGGAGAAGAAATCCTGGCAAAGGGATTTTTCAGAAAATATCATGGTGACAGTTTCCCTCACTTAGGGGTGTGCAGCACCATTAACACCCCCACCAGTTACCCCACTATGGAAACCACAGGGCTGCTGGTCTTTGTGCCAGACAGAATTCTGCAAACTGTTGTAAATTCAACTTTAAGTTCCAGCTTGTCTCCTGGTGAAATTCCATCCATCACAACCGGAAATATTCCAGCCCAAACAAAAACCTGATACCAAAGAGATGACAAAGCAGCACTCTGAGCTCTTACACCCTGGCAGCACATTCAGAAGGCAATCTCTGTCTGGTTTGTGCAAATATTAGTCCAATCTATTAACTATAGATCAGTTGTATGGTGCACAACCCCTATCAACCAGGCAAATACACACATATAAATGGGGTTGGAAAAAATTACAGTAAAATGGATATTATTGTTAAAAATTAATAAAACTGGAGACCTTCTGATACTTCCCTTGTGCAGTGTCATATTTTCAGTAGTACAATGTAGAAGTGATAATGTTCTCTGTAGGAGAAATGCAAATTGATTCTCAGCTTGCTGACATTTATGACAGGTAGGGCAGCTTGCACTTTTCTAATTATCCTCAAATGTCTCCCTCTCATTGTAACACGCTTCCCAGAAATGTGAGCTGACATTCATCCCTCGTGCTGGTCACCTGCAGAGGAATCTTGCAGTTAATGGCAGCTACAGGACAAGAAGTGTGGTGGTGTTCACAGAGGTGCCAGGACAAGGGAAGAGATGAGAATCTTGACTCGATGTTTCAGAAAGCTGATTTATTATTTTATGATATATATTATATTAAAAGAAAATTATTTATTAAAACTATACTAAAAGAAGAGAAGGATTTCATCAGAGGGCTATCAAAGAAAAGGAATGGAATGATAATAAAATCTTGTGACTGACCAGAGTCTGAGACAGCTGGGCTGTGATTGGTCATTAATTAAAAACAATGACATGGACCAATCAAAGATGCACCTGTTGCATTCCACAGCAGCAGATAATCATTGTTTTTCTTTCCCTCTGAGGCTTCTCAGTCTCTCAGGAGAAATAATCCTAGCAAAAGTATTTTTCAGAAAATATATCTGTGACAAAGAGGAATGATGCCATTAACAGCTCAGCAGGAATGAGCAGGAAGGGGACTCAGAAAATGCCCAGCACTGCCATGCAACCCTTCTGAGTGGGGTTGGTTTTTGGAAGAGGAGAGGGACCTGAGAGGTCATCACTGCTGCAGTGGCACCAAAACCTGCTTGCAGAGGTGTGGGTGTGGACCCTGCAGTCTCTCTGTTGGGGGTGTGAAAAACGCCAGTCACTTGTTTTTAAAATTTTAAAAGTTTAATGATAATAAAATGGTTATAAAAATAGCAATATAATTAGAGTAATAATAATTTGGACAATTTGGATTAGGACAATATGAGACAATAAAAACAAAGAGTTGCAGACAGTCCAGGTACCTTTTTCTAGGGAAAATAAGCCCGAAAAGGACCCACATTAACAGAGGATTAACCCTTAAAAACAATAGCCTGTTGCATATTATACACCTCATACACGATGCCTAAATTCCATTCAAACAAAGGATTCTGTCTGGTCATCATCAACATCTTCCTCTGAATCCTGACAGCGTCGTCGTGGCTGAGCAAGGTGGGAAGAAGTTCATTTCTTCTGATAAGGGAGCAATAAATCTTCTTTGTCTGAATGATTTAGGTGTCCTGTGCGAGTGTCTCACTGCGAGTCCTTTCTTTAGAAAAAAAGTATCATACATAGCATAGTTTATATTTTAACCTTATGTTATAACCTGAAACTATATTTAACACACTGCTTAAAAAAATAGTACATCATAACTTTCTAACATAACACATATAATATTATTTTTAATATTTCTGAAAAGCCAATCATAAAATACACATTTTTCACACGAGATCATTACATGATCTCATCTGCTCCCTTGTGGTGTTGCCCCATGCTTTCAAGTGTCTGCATCCACAGCCTTATCCCACTCAATCTACTCCAGAGTGGAAGTTTGCTTTGGCATCTACACCAGTTAAAGAAAGCTCACATTATAAATATTTATCTTCTTGCTAATATTAAGGTGGTGCTCGCAGCAAGGGCCTTGTATCGTGACCTGGACAAGGGGGTCAAGTGCACCCTCAGCCAGTTTGCAGACACCACCAAGCTGGGCAGAAATGTTGCTCTGTTGGAGGGGAGAAGGGCTCTGCAGGGCGACCTTGACAGGCTGGATTGGTGGGCTGAGGACAACAGAATGAGGTTCAACAAGGCCAAGTCCCACACTTGGGCCACAACAGCCCCATGCATCACCACAGTCTTGGAGGACACTGCCTGGAAAGCTGCCTGATGGGAAAGGACCTGGGCGTGCTGGTTGGGAGCAGCTGAGCAAGAACCATCTGTGTCCAAGTGGGCAGGAAGGCCAATGGCCCCTGGCCTGGGTCAGCAATGGTGTGGCTGGCAGGAGCAGGGCAGGGATTGTCCCCTGGTACTCAGCACTTGTGAGGCCACACCTCGGTTCCTGTGTCCAGTTTTGTGGCATGAAGGACATGACAAGAAGGACATTGAGGTGCTGGAGCAAGTCTAGAGAAGGGCAAGGGATCTGATAAAGGGATCTGTAACACAAGTCCTATGGGGAGCAGCTGAGGGACCTGGGGGTATTTAGTGTGGATAAAAGGAGGCTCAGAGGAGCCTTTATCACTGTTTGCAACTTCCTGAAAGGAAGTTGTGGTGAGGGGGGATTGATCTCTTCTCCGAAGTAACCAGCAGTAGGACAGGGGGAAACAGGCAGGGGAGTTTAGATTGAATGCTAAGAAAAAATTTCTTCAGCACAAGAGCGCTCAAGCATTGGAACAGGCTGCCCAGGGAGTGGTGGAGTCACCAACCCTGGTAGCATTTAAAAGATACATTGGTGTTTTATTTGTGGGTGTGGTTTAATGGTGCACTGGCCATGCTGGGTCAGTGGTTGGACTTGATGATCTTAGAGGTATTTTCTAACCTGAATGATTCTATGATTTTTTGAGGGAGAATAATTAAGAAAATATGCTGAAGTGTTCAACATGGACATTGTTAATGGTGTTTTGATCTTAATGGATCTTAATGCAAGCGCTGCTTTTTGAAAAGAAGCTGTAGGAGTGAGGCAGAGCAAGCTCTAGGGCTGCTGCAGCAGCCCATGGACATGACTGAGGGGTGAGTGTCAGGTGTCTGAGAAACAAAGTGGAGCTGGGTGTGATGGACAGATGGCAGAACTGTTCCTCCTGTCAGGAGAGTGCTCACATCTCAGTTTAGGGCATTTTCAGCATAATCAGTTGACAGTATTTACATTCCTTTGTTTTGGAAGCTACTGTCAACTGGTTAGAACCAGCTCTAAATTAGGCTTATAGTACGTGTTATTTTGCCCACTGAGAGGTGTTTTTATTTTCCGTCTCCTGCCATAGGGAGATTCTGCCAGGCCAGCCTCAAAAATGTTTCTCTCTTCTTTGCTGATAGTGTTAGTAGATGATGTTTTTGCCTTAAGAGGCTGAAAAATTTGCTGAAAATATATTGTTTCCATCTGTTTTCAGGAAAAAATTCAGATGGGGCTTAGTCCAAAAGCTTGTTAAATGGTTTCCTCTGCTCTCTACGTGTACTTTCCCTGTTCACAGGACTTCTGAAAAGAAAAAAAAAATTCTTTGCCTTGGAGACAAAAAAATACAGCAAGCTGTGACTTGTAATCCTACCAAATCTCTCATCATGCTGTGAAATTGATGGGTATACTAGTAGAGTAATGCTGTCTCTCTGTGAGAGAAAGAGCTTTGAGTTTAGGCAGCAAAACCACTGTCAACTGCTTCTGAGTGTTCCTATTAACAGACACAGATTTAGTTACAGGTCTGCCATTCAGCTCCATCTTCTTAGTTACCACCAAATGCTTTCTTTGTGTTCTTGCTTCACAATTTGGCTGACAAACCACTCAGGTGACACCCAAGGTGCCTATGGTAAGGTTCACCTTTTTATTTCCTGAAATGCAGTTTACGTTCCTAAATTGCTATGATCACTCATAAGATGGTTGTGTTTCTAAGTTCATACTCCTCATAAGCACCAACTGTAATAGAATAGGAAGGTCAAGAGTTCAGCATGAATACATTTTCTTGTGGCACTGTTTTCTTAGGGTAACCAGCTTGTTGTTTTGCTGCTCTTACCCTCAAATATACTTGCAAGCCACCAAAAGCATCTTTGAGTGGTTGTGTTTCCAGTTGATGAGCCCAAAGATGGATTTTGGATACAAATTTGGGATTTGACACATTCATGACACTGTTTTCTTTGGCAAGGTTCAGGCATTTAGCTCCGCTGGGAATAGCAGAGTCAAACAATGGACACTAGGGAGGTCAAAAAAAGGACAAGTGGGATAATGGAGCATAACCAAGGGACTGTTGCATAAATACAGAGTGCCTTATTAAAAATACTCAAATTCCCAGCTTCTTTTTTCAGAAAAGGGGCCTCAAATAGCAAATGAAAGAGGGTGCACTTTCAGCTGCCCTTGGTAATCTTTGGGCAGTAATTAATCAAATCGGGATCTGGCAGTGCTGGATCTTACATAAGTTCTTTGAAAGAATGACCCCTTATTTGTGCCTTGGTGGTGTTTCCAAGCCCTTTGTGTCCCCCTTTGTGCAGGGTATTGAGTGAGCACGTGCTGAGAGGACAGCCCTGGAAGCCAGAGGCGTTACCTGGTTTAAAGAAGAGTGAGGCATGGGGGATTGGGCCATCAGTACTGCTGCCACCTGAAGATCCAGTCCCAGTGCGCAGGGCTGGTAGGGGATGCCAGGGAAAGCATCTTCATAAAATATCCCTGTTTCCCTGGTATCACACACCAGTGGCTGCTTGAATATTGGACTAGCAGCTCTCTGAACTTTTCAAAACATTTTGTTTTTCTTTGTGGCCTCTCCTTTTTTACAAGGTCTAACTTTTCTGCCTGGCTTTTGTTTCTAGATGAGGAAGCCCTCTCAAGAACTTCTTGTGCTGACTCATTCTTTTCAGTATTAATTTGCTGGTTAAAAATAACGTGGGCTTTTGTCTATTCAAGTGGTGTGGAGTAAGATGGTTTTTGGCATTGCTGGGATTAGCTGTGTTGCCAGTTTTTACAGAATCCTTGCAATGTGATCTGGATTCTCAGGAGCAAGAGCTCAGGAGCTGTGTTGACTAGTACCTTGTGACTTCATTCATTAGCCCAGGATTAAGTGAGAAAGGAAAAATACCCAGGGTGCCAGACTTACTGAAACTTGAGTCCGAAAGCTTAAGTAGCCTTCCAGGTAAAGTAAAGGCATAAGGAAAAGGATAAATTTTTGCTGGAAGCCCTCACTGCCTGAGGGCATAAATTGTGATGACATGTGTCACTGATAAAGAATATTAAACAACAAATGAAGGTAAGTCTGTTGCCCTTGTTCTAATTGGTTTCCTTGGATTTTTTTTTTTAATTAATATCCTGATCAGTTTTCATTAAAAAAAAAAAAAAAGAGATGGTTAAAGCTTCCCTAAGAGACTTCTTCCCAGTCATTCAGTGTTAGAATGTGCCTGGCAATTGTTGAGTGCCTTCAGTACTCATTGGGATCTAATTGGGATCACAGAACAGCAATGTGGATGTATTCCCAGTCATCAGTACATAAGTGGTGTGGTCACACTTCTCCTCTCCTGGGAATCCACACATGCACTGTAGCCCCGCATGATTGTACCTTCTGTTGTTGATTTTCTCCTGTTCTCTGCATATGGATGCATCACTGCCTGTTTACCTTCCTCCTGAACTTTTTTCTGCTCATTTTTAAACAGTACAGAAAGGATGGCACTGACTGGTCATTGGTTCAGAGATGAGATCCACAAACAAAACTGAAAAACCCAATGATCTCTACTGGAGCTGTGATTAGTTACTTGGACCTTAGGGTCTAATCCCATGTGAACGATAATTACCAGCCAAGGTGCTCGAGCTTCAACATCTGCTCTTATTTTTTAAAACCCATGCTTATTTTCAGTCTATTTTTCTTTTCTTGTCTTTTAATCAATGCTGATTTATTTGTATTTTAAGGATTTTAGAAAGCAGTTTTGGGAAATGGGATTTACCTTTTCCTGGGGATATGTCTTGGCTGCCAGGACATGGAGCATTGCCTGTGACCTGACCACAGAAGTGCATGATTTGTGAGGGTGCTATCAGAGTGAGATGGAGCAAAACACATCTAAATTATGCCTTTAGATTGTAAGCAGCTACTAAGCGACTTTTAGCAAAAGTCCTCCACCAACAAAAAGAAACCATGTAGAATCAAAACCTATGAAACCCTGAAAAATATGAGGAAAGTCAGCATCTTTGGGGTTTATATTTTTGTGCTCTTTATGCTGGTGTTTTCTCATTTGGAATCATTCAGAGTACATCTTACAAAACTGAAGTCTGTTCTGTGTTGTAGCCTGAGGCTATCCTTAAATGTGGTCCTCTGTGGGGCAGGTTCTTCTCTTCAGTTTCCCACTTCTGCCTCCAAACCTCACACTCATTACCAGTTTGTCATTGGTATGAAATCATTAATAAGTTCTTGGCTCCCATCATCTGTACTAATTGTGCTTTCTACAACAAACTCTGTTCTCAAGGGGAGAATTTATAAGAGGAAGGTGACAGAAGGGTGAACAGCAAGACCCTCAAATATGCCACCTCTTTTTCTCCCTTTGCCCCTATTACAATATATGACACAAGCTGGTTATTTTTAGTTTTTCTCAACAGTCAGTGCCAGTCAGCATCCAGGAGGTGGGCAGCAAGTCAGGCAGAGGTCAGACAGTGTTATCACCCTTTCATTGTGATGGTCAAATCCACTCTTAAGCTTCAGGATTGAGAGAAATGCACTTTTGCTGGCAAATGTTTTAGATGTGTACGTGCAGATGCTCATACATAATCAGAGCTTGTCTGCTTCTATGATGTTATTGTTAAAAAATCCCCATCAAATAGGTAGGACTAGATATGAATGCAATTTTTGCCTTCACTGCTCTTTCATTCTGCCTGTGTGGCCTTTCCTCTCCTCCTGAAGCACAGTGTGTTGGCTCTTTCAGCTAAATGTGCCTTGAGGCATGGTAGAGCTGTGATTTTTCACTTCAGTGAAATGGTTGGGCTGTCTGCTCTGGCACTCACTGTGAACTCTGCCTGAAGAGGGGCTGTGGCATTACAGAGTCAGCTCAGAGTGAGGTGGGTTAAAAATGGGTCATTTCCCAGCAGTCCTGCACACCTAGTCACGAAAAGGGCAGCCAGAGGCAATGCTCTTCTTCGCTAGTGCAACACTGCGAGGTTTGGCTCGTGGTACAGGGGTTTTGCACTTGTTTCACCAGATCCCTTGTCTCTTGTCTTCCCAAGGGAAGTAGCAACACGACAGCAGTGAGAAGATACAGGATTCTGGTTCTTTGCTTGGTAGCTGGATGCGATTAAAGTGGCAAGTGCAAAATTCTGGGTCAGTGTGGAGGGAGGAAAGGGTTTCTTTCACAAGCAGCTTCTCTCATCTGCTGTGACTATCTGCCCTTCCCAGATGAGACACAAAGAGAGATGCATGAGAAAAGCAGGGAGGAAAGTAAAAAAATCAAGAAATAGGTATGGATAGGGGTTGGTTGTCAAATAAATGGGAATATGTTAAAGGGAAAACTTGGTATTTTGGTCTATATCAAGTCACTCTGCCAGTGTGCTCACTCCTCTGGTGTGTTCCACGAATGCAAGAGGAAAATTATAAAATTATTGTTATCCAAGACAGGAATGCAGTGAGGAAGAAGCTCTGAATCTGCAGACCCCTTTGTAAGGTGTTCATGAGCACTTTGTAGAGCTGGAGCTGACCTTATTTTGGCAGCAATTCTCATTGCCATTTTATTGCACAGTATGTTGCTAAGCAGATAAGACATAGCTAGAGATGTAGATTTATATGATTGATGTGTTCTTGATATTGATTTTATTGATGATCTTTGAGTCATTATCAGAGTTTGAATTTTGGAGGCTAGGATGTACAGATGGTTTTTATGCAACTTGGTTTGCCAGTGCTCTGTAAATGTCAGTGGTGATTTGAAGATAGCCCCTTGACAGCTTTTATGTATTCTGTTTTTTTATGTTTTTACCCATCATAAATACTTTTTAAAAGCCAATTATGAGTTGTGCATTGCCACTTTTCTTGCCCTCTAGAGTTACTCTTTCTTCCTCTTGACCTACCTAATTTCTTCCAAACAAATCTGTTGTGAGATGGAGCTTTATGCCAGTCTCATAACTGCCCTAACTCTGTATTAAAATAAATCACTTTATTGGCTATAAGTGAAATTTAATCTTTAACTGCTAATGGAATTTAAAAACACTTCTGTGTTGTTAGTTCCCTTGAAATTGTATTAACATTTTCAAGGAAAAAAGTAATGACTGTACATGTTTTGGAGTTGAAAAAGCAAAAAATTTTAGAGTATTAGAAAGGAAAAATAAAACTAGGTAGATCTTTAAACTTACAATGAGGAATGCACAGCCTTGGGGATATTTCTGTTTAAGAAAACTTCCGCCTTTTAGCATGTTATCAAGAGTAATGAGCTCTTATTTTGTGGTCAGCTCTAACATAGGGCAGCTGCACCACCTGCCTTGTGCTGAGTTCAGGCTGTGGATTGCCTGGGTGAGCTAAGGACCAGTTTTCAGGAATTCAATGCAAGCTATTACCCAGCTTCTCACTGCAGCTATCAGAAAGGCAAAGCAAATCCACCATCAGCTCAGCTTCAGCAGCATTTATGTAAATTAATCATTCTTTTACCATATACTTTGGGGAATCATATTTCCTTTTCATGCCCCCTAATTGCATGTTGCAAGGTGAAATGCTGAGTTACCCTACCACAGTCTATATTTTTGTAGCTGCATTCAGAAATATCAAAAATACTGATTCTTTGCACAGTCAGAACAACTGCTACAGCCTCTGTAACTCTGTGCCTTGAGGCAGAAAGAGCCATGATCACCTATTTAAAGACAGGATAATTAGCAAAAAATGTTGGGTTTTGACTGCAACTGGAAAGCTCCTTGCTTTCCAGTTGTTTTTAAATCTAGTGCTGCAGCAGAAAACAGTTTGGGCCCTATAAAGGTGTAATTCAATGGGATGGTAAAATGGGTTGTGAAAACAACAGTAAAGTAAAATACACACATGTCACTTCCTCCACTGAAGCACATAATTCAGGGTCTGCTGGGGTGAGGAGCCATGTGCCTTCTCCTCTTCTGGCTTTCTCTTTCCTTGTCCTGTCTGTAATCCATTAGAGACTTTCATTATTTCAGCATGATTGGGGTTAACTTCTAAACATGATTTATTGGTGCTTTCCCTCATGAATAGAGAGATGGAGCCTGTTTTTTTTTCAGCAAGGATATTCTCCAGCTAGATTTAGATTTCTTTTTCTTGCTGTAATTTTCAATTTATCATGTGGGGTTTTATTACACAGCCTTGATAGCCTATTATTGTTCCATCAAGAGTGAGGAAGATTAATTTGGTCTGAGAGAGGTTGTATATGAAGTAGACATTTTGATTTTGGTTTTAGGAAGCACTTTCTAGTTCTCCAGAAGATAGACTTAAAAACAATAGCATTTTTCATAGAGGGTTAACTACTTTTCATTTAGAAGATACCAATAAGCACTGAAGCAGTAATTTGAGCCATCAGCAAAGTGCATGTGTCATATGAAATGTCTCTCACCCTCAGCTTTCCTCCTGTGCTGCAGCTCCTGCTGATTTGAGTGATGTTCATGCATTGGGCCAGCTGAACAGCAAGTCCATTGCAGCACCAGTATCCAGAACTTGCACATACCTTGTAGAGAGAGGCTTTGCTGAAAGATAAAAATGTAACTTCTTTCAAGAACTTCTGCAGCTAGATAAAGAATAAGCAAATTCTTTTAATAGCAGTGATAGTTTTCCCAAGGTGAACATTTTCTCTGGACTTACCTAGCTAATTTTTCTCAAAAGGGGCCTCAAACTGCCTTTAAAGCAAATTGTTCATCACATATCATTGTCACACAGTCCAAGCCATGTCTCACCCCTTAAATCCAGCCAGGTTGAAGATGGAGCTGTCCTGAGAGGTTTCCCTGTGATGATGGAGATGGGGCTGGGTGTGCTGAGCTCCCTTGTGCATGGCTGGGCTTTCAGAGGGCACTGATTGTCAGAAACATGGTGCTAGCAGAGGTTTCCTGTGCTGTTGAGTGGCTGACTGGCAGCATGTAGGACTTGTTTGAAGAGGATTTTTCTCCCAGAGGAGATGGATGAATTTCCTGTGGCTCCAGAGTGGCTTTTCTGGGAGTGGATAAGCAGAACAGCATTTGACTTCTGAGGGGGCATGGGTATGAAAGAAAACCAAAAGCACTAACAGAGCATCTTTCCTGATGAGACTAATGAACTTGAAGAGGTTGTATCTGGGCCTTGTCTCTGGACTGATGGGATGCTAGGCTTTTGTTTGTTTGTCAAGATTGCTGCTGTGTAAGGTAAGTAGGATTGGAGCTGGTGTTTTTGGGGGAGCTAATGGAAAAAACAAACAACATTTAAAGCTGATTCCAGGTATTTTTTTCAGCCAGGAGATGGCTTTTGCAGATGTCACTTGCTGTTGTTTCTGAGTAACGAGAGAACTATAGATATGCCTTCTCTTGTGGACTCAAAACATTTGTTCTGTTCATCCTCTCCCAGGAGGACTCTCTTCCTTTCTTTACCTGTGCATTATTGACTTTCAGTGTATTTTACAGACTTATGCTTTTAATAATTTCATGCCTTACTCAGCCAGATAAGTGCATTTCAACTATTTTTGGTGTAAAAATAGCCTGAAGGCAAACTTGGTCATGTACTGTTACATACTGCATCTTCAACTTCATTAAGAATGTTATAAATGAGAAGCTGGACTAGGCCAATATTCAAGCAGCAATCAATTTATTAATTAATATGGTAAAGCATGAGCAATACAGCGCTGGGTACAGTGGGGGAAGTTTTCCCTCCAACTGCACACCGATGGTTGAGGCTTACAGGTATTTATAGGGGTACTCATAAGCTTTCTCAGCAGTTTCTATTCCCAATTTTTACGTCACAGTTCAAGACACTATTGTGATTTAGTCTTCTCAGGATGTACATCCTGAAAGGAGGATCCGAGATGGTGGGGTCCAGCTTCCAGACGTGGGTCCAACTTTCAATTTCAAGGACTATTAATCTTATGATAGTGATGTCCCTTGGTCAAAACTATCAGTCACTGAGTTGATGTTCATCTTCCTTTCTCAAGCTGCTTTTCACTGTTTTGTTAGGGCCTCGAGATAAGCATGCTTCCTTT
>JAYDZK010000016.1:23770638-23801445 GCA_034509185.1 Euphonia xanthogaster
AGCCGGCATGCGGGTTCGCCCCGCCAGGGAGCGGGCGGCTGTGCCCCGGTGCCACCCGCAGCCCGCGGTGACCGGCGGTGACCGGCGCACGCCCTGCCAGCGGTCCCGCCCCGCGCCAAGCCCCGGCGTGTTTTCCCGGCGGAGTTTTTAGGCGATGCTGCATCCACCTGCGAGGCGGCGGGCGGAGCAGCCAGGCCTGCGGGTGCAGGACCCTGGGGGAGCAGCCCCTGTGCTGCTGCTGCTGCCGCGGGTGCAGCTCGGGATGCTCCGCCGGGATGAGCTCCGCACCGGCGGCCCCGCGGCGCGGCGGCGGAACGGGAGCTCCCGGGGCTCTTGGGCTGCGAGCGGGGATGTCCGCAGATGCGGGAAAACAAGGCTGTTCTCTGCGCTGTTCGGGAAGTTGGGAGAACTTCCCAAGGCAGCAGCAGGGCTTGGAGAGCAGCAGCGCGGCTGCAGGGAGGCCGCTGGGCCGGGCTGGGGCCGCCGTCCCTGGGGATCGGCCCGGGGGGCTGCCGGGCCCCACGTGTTGCACTGGGGCTGTCAGGACGTCAGAGCACCGGCCAAAGCTGTCCCTGGCGCAGGGAGAGTGAAATGGCACCTGGCTCGGGCTGTGGGAAGGGTCTCTGGAGCTTCTCCCTGGGCGCATCGCCAGCGGTTCGTGTTCCTCAGTGAGTGACACCGGGCTCGGGCAGTGCCCCCCTGGTTCCTGACGCTCATCATGCTTGGGTGGCTGTCCCTGGGACGGCCACACACTCCTCCTAACCTCCCGTGATGCTGAAGTGGCCTGAGCGTGTGGTATTTGGTGAAGAACAAGATTTGCAGAGCGTTGAGTTAAAAGCCATCAGTTTGCGTTTTCTGCGGGAGGTTGTGCTGTTTGCTCTTTTGGGAGCACGTGCAGTCCCTCTGCAAAACACAACCGCGGAGGTGAGAGGTGAGCAGGGGATGCTCTTGGGCAGGAGCAGCTAAGAGAGGGGCCTGCTGGACAGAGGGGCTTCTGTTTTGGCTCCCTCATCATTCCACAGGAAAGGGATAGTGACCTGGAGCACTGCCTGACACTGTGCTGTGGGGCAGGGGCAGCAGGGACCTGATAAACAATGAGAGGTGTTTTGCTAAAGGTTCTAGACAGTGACTCATCTGCTGTAGGAAGGGACAGGAAGGAGGGGCAGCACGGGAGCTTTCTAGAGTACAAATGGGTCTTTCCCGCTGATTTTATCAGAAGCAGGAGGTTGGGAATCCTTTATTACTCTCAGAATAGTGTGGTCTTTCCCCCTGATTTTATCAGAAGCAGGAGGTTGGGAATCCTTTATTACTCTCAGAATAGTGTAGACCTGTAGGTTATAAACCTCCTGATGCAGCTGTCCCTGTACCAGCACCTCCTGCATCCCTGTCCCTGGGGAGGATCCTGCTGTCAGGTCACATCCTAGGGTGGGACAGTTTGAAAATTTGAGGTGATTTCCAGTCCTCACAATTGATTTTATCTGACCATTTTTATTCACTTCGGAGTGTCTCTGAATAATTGATCCTAGTCTATACATTGCACGGTGGTTCTGCGTGTGCCTGCCTGGCTGGGGTGTCTCAGGGGTCATTTCCCTTGCCTCTGAGTTGCTCAGTCTTGACTTTTCTTCTTCATCCAGCCTTCCTCCCTCGGGCTTTTCTGCCTTCTCCTGCCCTGGACAGCACAGAGGAGATGCTGTGCTGCTGCCTTTCACTTTTCCAGGTGTGCTGCACCCTGAGAGGCCTCCCCAGCTATTGGCAGCATTGCTGACTGCCCCCGCTTGAAAAGTCTCTGTATAAGGAGTTTTTTTTCACAGATATTTTCCTGGATTTGTTGTGTTTGCTGCTTCCAGTTTTTCAGAGGAATTGGTGCAGCCAGTTGGTCCTTGCTGACTGAGCACCTTGCTCACAGCTGGCTTCCTCTCTCTGGGAATTTATGGCTCCTGCACCACCTCTCCCCCTTTGCTGGGGATTTACCTGGGAATGCTGATGTCTGGTCGGGTCTGGTGGTGGATTTGTAATTCCTCCCTGCAGGGAGGGAGGGAAGATCCCCAAGCCCCCCCAGCAGGCAGCCCTCATGCCAGTGGTTATGGGCAGAAAATAAGTGGGGGTTTGCTGAGAATTATTCCTTTGCAAGAAGCAACTTTTGACCAAAAGTTGGCATATTTTTGAGACTGTGAGTCTCTAATCATGCCCTTTTCCATTGCAAGGTGTTCTTTCACATTTAGGCAGGCTCTTCAAACCATCTTGGAAGTGGCTCTGGGGTCCTGGGTCTGGTCCAGGCTGGTCCTTGCTCTGCTGCCCCGGGCACTTTCAGATCTGGGGTTCTCACTTTATCTGGGTTAAGCTCCCAAGGAAAGAGGTGTGACTTGAGATCCAGAACTGGTTTGAGAGATCAGAACTGGGCCAATTTCTAGGCCAGAATGGGTCTCTGGGTGTCCCAAGGGCAGGTTTAGGTACAGAAACAGTTGAAGGTCGAGGTTCCCACCTCCCTTCCTTGCACAGATGCCTTCCTCTGCTGAACACAGAGGGGGTTATGTCCCTGACATCTGCTGGGCGGGTAGCAGCACGTATGGCAGGACTTCAGCTTTGTTACTCCTTTCAAAGCATGAAAAACACCCCTTGCTGAGGAGCACTGGAGCTGTGAAATGCAGATGGGGCTGCCCCCAGGAGTAGCAGAAGCCTCAGGGAATGGAGAGAAAGCTTTTCTTCATGCCCCACCACCTCACCCTCAGAAGAGAGCATTCACTGTGTCTGCATCCCCCAGAGGAAGATTTAACAGCACCAGGCTTTGCTGTAACCCTCAGGCACCGTGTGGATGAGCCTGGATGGAGAAATGGCTGGATGGGACAGTGCTTCCTTGCCTCCTCATTTCACTTCTCCTGTGATTTCCTGGATGCCTCCCTCCATGTCCCCTGCCCTCCAGGGTGTCAGGGAGGCAGTCCAGGCAGTGTGCAGGTTTGGGGCACCTCTGGGTGCCCAGGGCACTGCAGGGACTGATGCCCAAAGGCTGCCCTGCTCTGTCCTGCAGCAAGCTTGAGAGGTTTAGTTAATGTGTATATATATACACACCATATATATACAGAGTTAAGGTAGGTTTAGCTAAGGTATATACAGCAGTGCCTTTGTGAGTACATTTAAAAAGTTGAGAGGTGTTAAATAGGTATTTTTCTGAGCTGTGTGCAGGAAAACAAAGGGTTTTCCAGGCTGGCTTGTGTCTGCTCAGCCTGGCTCATGCACAAGAGCCTGTGGGTCTTTGTGTTTCTGGTCACCTTGCAGCAGGCACAGGCTGCTGAGGTTTCTGTCCTCCCTTTGCACCCTGTTCTGCTGACAGCTGCGTTTTCCTGGGCCTGGAGGTGTGAAGGCTTTACCTGCCAGCACCTCCTGCTCCTGCAGAGCAGAAGATGGCTTTTTGCAGGGAGCCAGGGGGAGCCGTGCCACTCACTTCTTCCTTATTCACTAGAAAGGAATAAAGTTGCAGAGGGATCAGATTTTGAGAAAGACCCAGAGTTCCAAAATGCTCCCAGGGGATAGATCCCTAATTACTCTCTAATTGCATTAGAGTTTAATTTGTTGTTGTTTTTACTGTAATGTTCCCATTTTCCTCGACAGTTTGCTCTGTTTCATTAACTAGAAATGGCTGGAGATGAATATTTGCAATATCAAAACTTGCCTGTTGTGCAGTGCTTGACAGGTTTTAGGCCTTTATTGTGCTGTCAGGGGCCTGGGTGACTTTGCCAGCCCTGAGACTTTGCCTGGGACTCAAACCTCAGGTGCAGCACTCACCCAATGGCAGCATTTTGCCTACACAGGCAGGTTTGGTCCTGGGAGTTTTGGTGTCTGTCCTGCTTCCAGGAGACATGGAAAAAGCTGAGCTGAGCTGTCCCCAGAGCAGCTGACGGGCAGCTGCTCTTCAAAAGGCTTGTTTAATCCATTTCTCCTGAGCACGGCAGGGAGCAGGTCTGGAAATGAGTTTGGGAAGCTTCAAAAAGGGTTTTCAGGAGCTTCATTTAGAAAGCAATAGGGGAGAAGAATATTGCTGCTCTTAATTCTGAAGCAGAAATATATTGACTTTGCCTTGTTTAAGGGGAAATGGTGTAGAAGGCATGGTTAAGCTTAGACCTGCTTTTTGGCAATGCATCTTTGTTGGTGAAACAAATCCTGAGGCTGGGAGAGTATAAATAAACCTTTTCCAGTTTAAGACACCCTAGAGGTGTCACTTGTCTCCTGCTTTGATCTACTTGATTATATATCACATCCATGTTATTTGTGTGTGTCACAAAGGGCCCCTGAGCCCACTGCCCGTGAGCTGGGTGTGGTGGAGCTGCACCCACAGCTCTCAGAAAGTGACAGGAACCACGAGGAGACACGGGGAGCTGCACTGTGAACTCAAAACTGCTCCTAAATTTGATCCAGCCACTTAAAAACAGTGGGTGGACCTGGTGGTGAAGTGAGACGTTGGTATTTAAAGCTTGGAGGATGCAGCCAGAGACATGACAGCCAGCAGTGAGCTGTGAAGGTGAGACATGCTCTGGTTTCAAAATTCACCAAGAAAATGGGAAAAGCTTGGAGTGCTGGATCTGCAGCACCTGGAGTGGCTTGTCAGAAACCCCCAGGCATGGGATGGAATTGAGCACCCACGGCATTTGAAACCATAAATAAGCAGGTTAAACCTGTGATGTGCAGAATGCTGTGCAAGCCCCTCTGTTATTTGATGCACAGTGAGCACGTGTGAGCTGATTGTGTTAGAGGCAGAGGCTGTTGTGGCCTGGGTGTGTGAGCAGGGTGCTCAGGCTGGCAGTCCCCTGCTCTCAGCTGGAACCCTGCATCTCAGGATGCTGGGGATGCCCTCCACATCTGTGCTTGCCACCTCTGAGCTTCAGTCTTGGCTGCAGTGACAGCACCGAAGCCAGAGTTTAGTTTGACTTCAAATGAAAACTAATTAATCAATTCCGTGTTTTCCACCCTACAGTGTCACTAGTGAAGGCACCAAGATGATAACTGTGGATTCAACTGCTCATTTGGAAATGCTGAGCAATTAGACAAGTTTATGACAATATTATTTCCTGCCACCAGAGATGATTCACAATGCTCCTAATTGTAGCAATAATTAATCTGTCTAATTTCCAAGCACGCAGCTGTAGTTCATGGTAGTCTGGCGGGGGCAGGAGTCACACAGAGTGTGGGGACCCATTATTTTCTCTGTTTAATTGTTAGAGAGGCTTTCAGTGCCCTTTCAGCTCGTTGTGCCTTTGGAGGAGGTGCTGGGCTGCTCACACGGGCACAGGGGGATCCTGGCAGATCCCCACATCTGGGAGCAGAGGGATGTGAGGAGCCAGTTCATAGTGCTCTGCTCTGACCCTGGGTTAGACAGGGCCTTGCAGAGCAATGCTGCTTTTGGCTTTGCAGAACATACAAGGAGCATTTTTGAGCCCTTTTTCCTCCTAGCCAGACCGTAAGGCTGACAGCCACGGGTGCAGGATAATCTACAAACTCCACTTGGAAAACTGATGGTATATGAAGCACATTAACTTGTTTTAATGCCTTTCTGTTGCTTCTGAGTACCACAGGGGGTGCCTAATAAATACTGTAGGAATTGGAGTCCCCAGACTATGCAGGGAAAGGGAGACCTTTCCAAACCCATGAGTCAGAGCTGGTCTCTGGAAGGAGCAGCCAGTGCCCAGCTCCAGCCCTTCTGCAGTGGCACTTTAATTTCTCACAAAAACAGAACAATTTGCATTTCTGGGGACCCTTTGGCACGTGGGGCTGGAGCACTGCAGGGGGCATTGATGAACCATTGCTCTTCTATTGGTAAGAATGGTGGGGTTTTTTTCCAGAGGAGAAGATGAAACATGAGTTTTCTGAGTGGCTTGCTGAGATGCTCCCAAGCCCAAGGAAGACAGGTCTGACATAAAACTTAAAAGTTCATCATGCTTTTGTTTAGTGTGGCTGAGAGTGGGAGATGCTCCTGTTTCTTAGAAGAAAGCAAATGCAAACAAAAGGAGGGGTTTGTTTTTTCATTTTTTTTTAAATCAAAGATGGGCAAAGATAAAGAAAGTGCAGTAGGAAGGATGTAAATGTTTTATGTTTTACTTAAGATCAAGCTCCTTGTTTGCTGGTGCTCACAAAGCTAATTGACAGATTACATGATAATAAGAAGGAGTTTAAGGAAATCTGCTGATACCCTTTAGAGGATGTGGAATTTGGATGTGCACTTTGATGAGGCCAGAGGTTTAGCTGCTCTGTGCTAACTGTGGGACTCTGGAAACATTTGCCTTCCTGGTATCTTGTTTCTAAATCATTTCCTTGATGACAAGAAGCTCTGCTGTAGCAGGGAGCTGTGGCTGGAGGGAGCAGAGTCCATCGCTCATCCAGGCAGGGAGGGCTCCTGGCTGGAGTTTCTCAGCTGCCTGGATGGCACCCGAGCTCCTGTAAATCCTCACCAGGTGGCAGTCGATGAGTCATCTCTGGCTGGCAGCACAGGGTGGGAGAGGAGCCATCCTGGGGGGTGGAGAGGAGCTCAGCCCACCTGCTGCACCAAAGCTCGTGGCTGACCTGGAGCATCCCTGCCTCTGCTCGCTCTAACTTGGCTCAGGGAGCATTTAGTGCTGTCAGCAGTGACAGTGAACTGATCTGGGGTTAGTGCTGCTGAGCCTGCTTGTGCTTTTGGGATGAGGTGCTTTAGCTTAGCCAGCCAGCCAAGCATGCAGCCTTTTATCAGGGATCCAGAATTCAAATAATCCCCCCTCAGCGATGGACAGATTTGTTCTCTGGAGGCTTCTTCTGAGTCTGTTGCCACCTTACATGGCTTTTCCTCTTGGATTTCTGAGCTGAGGCTGATGGGCACTGACAAGCCCTGATTATGCAAAGTGCCAGAGGCCACGGGCTGCCAGCATGGCTTGCCTTGCTTCCTGCCACTCTGTGTGTTATTAGGGAGCCACTGGAAAAAGTAGGTCCTGCTTATCCAAAAATGAGTGTGTGCTCCTGGCTGGGCTGCAGGGCTGTGCAGGAGCCCTGGCTGTGTGCTGGGCTTGCCTGGGCAGCAGTGACCTGGCTACCAGGGTGCCCCAGCCTGGCTGTGCCCACACCCAGCCAGTGCCCAGGCTGTTTATGTGTCTTTTTGTGGGAAGCCACCGTTTCCATGGCAACGGTGAGCATCTCATGGTAACCCTGGCTGTGATGTGTGAGCCTCAGTTGTGCCCTGACACCCTGACACCCACCAGGGTCCCTGGGCAGCCCAGGGGCTGCAGCAGCCCTGCTCACCCAGAGCTGCCAAAAACACCCCTGGTGGTGGTGGGATGGGAGCAAGAGTGATGGGGAGAGCACCAGGATGTGGGAGCAGGCACCACGGGGTTGTGTTGGGACCCAGGACATCCCTCTGGCTGCCCTGGAGGACTCGAGACCCTGGCAGGGGGCTCAGAGACCTTGGCACGGAGTCACAGACACCTGTGCCTTGGATTTTAACCCATGGAAACAATTACCAGCTTTGTGTGAAGATGTACAAGCCACAAGGGTTTGAGCAGAATGACAGTGAATTTATCACAGGGTGAAAAAGTAGAATTTTGGGGTTTTAGGATGGGGGTTCAAGAGGCAAGATGGAGGAGTCTGGGCGTGTCCTGTCCTTCTTCTTGTCCTCCATCTCCTGCTGGGATGGTGACACTTCTGGATTGGTTTAGAGTAGAGACAGACTGTCTAACACAGGTGATGGGTACTGGAAAGTTATTGTAAATAAAGTACAGGTAGTTCTTGGTATAAAAAGCCAACACCAGCCCAAGGGCAGGGCCTGTGCCACAACCCGACCTGCTGGACAGACCTCAGCAGGGCAGAGAAAGAATGGAACAGAGAAGAGAAAATAAACAACCTTGAAAAGCAGAGCTGAGGAATCCTCCTTCGGTCACGGGGCTGGAAAAAAGAGACTTTCTGATACCTTGGGGGTCATTTCAACCACAGGAACCCAAGAAGTTACATCTGCAGAAGATGAAGCTCCTGATCTCTTAAAATCAGCTACGGGATGCTTCAGAGGTCTGTGAGGCTTTGGGGCTGTGTTCTTCCAGCACAGCAAAACACATCACTGCTCTGCACAAAACTGGTGGCCTCCCAGTGGCCCAAGGAGTAACCAACCCCTGGGAACACTCTGCCTCTTCAAAAGATGAATGGCTGCACAGCTGGCTCTTAGACAAGCTGGTATTATCTTCACAGATGCTGATTTATGGAGAACAAAATAATTACATTTTGATTTAAAATCTGCAGTACTTCAGGTACTGCAGTTCAAGGGGGACGTTTTGGGATGCTGCAGAGCTTGCACCATGGTATGGATTTGTGTGTGTTTGAGAATCAATTGCCATTACCAGAAGGACAAGTGCCAAGTGCTGTTCAAGTGTATTTAACTTGAAAGTTCTGTTGGAGATATTATAAAGGAACTCATCTTCAGAAGACAAGCCCTGTAACTCCTGAATTACTTTCCAATATTTCCAATTTAGTGGCTTCCTGTTGTTGTGGGCTTTTGTGTGGTTTTTGGTTTGTTTATTAGCTTGTTTTCAAAAGGGACAGAACACAGAGCCTTCCCAAAATAACACCCACCCCCCCCAAAGAAAAAAAACAAAACAAAAAAAATCCACAAAAGAACCCCAACATAAGCAAAAAAAAAACAAAACAAAACAAAACCTAAAATAAAAAATTAAAAAAAAACCCTCCAAAAAACCACCCCACAGGACTGAAAGAATGACAATATAAAATGTTAGAAAACCAAATCTAATAATCTATTATTTTCAAAGAAACTCTATGAAATGTGATGATAATATTTTATCATCAAAAGGGTGAATTTCTTGCCCTTTAAACATTCTAAAATTCTCTGATCTGTGGTTGTGTGCTGCTCTCACATCTACTCAGGCAAAGCCTTACTCTTGATTCTGGAAGAGCACATTCTGTTGGTTGGACACTACACCATTGCTTGTAGGACCTGGATTCACCTCTCCAGGCTGCTAAAACTCCTGTAGGACAAGTTTTTCAATTCCATTTTAGGATACACACTGGAGGAAAAGAAAGCACTCTGTTTCTGGCTTAAATGATCTCATGTGAGGTGCAGCAAAGTGCAGCCAGAGCTCTGGGGCTTTCCTGGCCAGCCTGTCTCTGCAGCTTCAGCTCAAATTTCCTGATCTCACAACTCATAAGCCATTTTTTATAAAAATGAGGCTGCACTTAACATCTGAAAGTCAAGCCAGGTTTGTTTTGATGCCTGGATAAACAATTCTGACCAAGTCATGTCAGGATGAAAGCCAGATCAATCTGTGGCCTGGGACAGCAACGAGACCAGCCTGTACCAGAACCAAAGTTCTTCTGGCACAATTCAACGATTTCGTGCTGCTTCATATCTTAAAATGAGTCCAAAATAAAGCAGGTATGGCCAAAATAAAAGGAGCACTTCTCGACTTAACTGTGTTTTCTTTAGAGGTAATGTCACTGTCACATTTTCTGGAAAAATCCCTTCACCAGGATTTCTTCTCCTGGAAAGCTGAGAAGCCTCAGAGAAAAATGAAAACAATAATTATCTGTTTGCTTCTCCTGTGTTTTGCTGCTTTGGAACATGGTTGGAGATTGTTTATCCAACTTGTGAATTGTTTTTACTTGTTTATCCAACTTGTGAATTGTTTTTACTTAATGACCAATCGCAGTCAGGGTGTGTAGGGACTCGGGAAGAGGTCACGAGTTTTTCTTTAGTATCTTGTTAAGCCTCCTTCTTCTAAGAACAAGGAGTCAGATTCATCATTTTCTTCTTGCCACAGGGGACCCTGAAAATACCACAGAGGTAACTCTGTGTGTCACCAGCTGGAGGTTCCCAAAGGCAGTGCTGGATGCAAAGGCCATTCTGCTTGAGGCTAAGTGGAATCTGCAGTGCCAACAAACACCACAAAGGCAGGGCTCCACTGAGGTGGTATTTCTTACTACACAGCAGGGAGCAAACTCTTCTCCCGCTCATGACAGCACACATCCAAGGAGTGCTGTTTCTGGGATTGTTACATTGCTCAGAGTAAAGGGCAGGGCAGCTGGAGCAATTGTATTCTCTGGTTTTCTCTTCTCTACAGCTATCACATTTTTATGCATCCTGACAATTGCAGCATCTGAAGGGGGGGGGCAGGTGCTGCTGCTTGCTGTGGCTTTCACATTTTCTGATAAAATCCCTTTGCCCAGGGTTTCGCTCCTGGGAAGCTGAGAAGCCTCAGAGAAAAGGAAAACAATTCTGATCTCATTTGCTTCTCCTGTGCTGTGCTCCTGTGGAATGTGTTTGGAGATTGTTCACCCACAGGTGATTGTTCCATTGGGTTCTGCTGGGAGTTGTTTTCACTCTTTGGCCAATCAGGGCCAGGCTGTGTCAGGGCTCTGGAGAGAGTCAGGAGTTTCCATTATTATCTTTTAGCATTCTGTCAGTATCCTTGCTGTATTCTTTAGTATAGTTTAGTATTCTTTAATATAATATAGTATCATAAAGTAACAAATGAGCCTTCTGAGAACATGGAGCCAGATTCATCATTCCTGCCTTCATCTGGGGAACCCTGCAAATGCAATAGGGTGGGAAATGTTTTATCCCTCGTGTTATCCCTCACAGCCAGAGCAGCTCCAGCAGCACAGAGTGACAATCTCCCCACAGCACAACAGCTTTCCTGGCAATCTGGGACACTCTTCAGCCTTCCAAGACAGAATCCAGATTATTTTTTCCCCATTTTGATGAATCAACATGTTTCCAGTGAAAACCAGCTAAAAAAAAATAAAAATGCCTCTCCCTGATTCCAGCTCCAGCCCTGGAGTCTACCCCACCTTGCCACAGCAATTTCTCTAAGAAGTTGCCTGCAGCTGGATGTGTTAAATCACACACACATCACACTACACCCAAGATATTTTGCCAGCAAGGAATACAAACCAGCAAAAAGAAGATTATTTTGTGTCTTTTGGCACTTAAGACTCAGAGAGCAGCAGAAACAGATTGCTCCTCCACCCTTTAGATACAAAGTACCTGGAGTGCTGAGGAGTTTGAGACAAATAAAACCAACCCCAAGGCCTCATTTACCTTCCTGACAATTTACAGCAAGATCATCCTGCTAGCACAGTGAAACCTGCATCAAACTGCCAGGTGTGTGTGTGTATATATGTATATGTATATATATATATATATCCACTCATTTCTACTTCTCTGCCTCAAACAACATCTGTCAGGAAAGCAAGAACTGTTACAGAGAAGCGTGCACCACCATATATATATATATATGTGTCTAGATATAGATATATTTTTCAACATATATCTAAATTATTTCACGCAGAAAGAGATTCCACTGAACAAGGCACCAAGGTGGGAGGAAGGCTGGAGAACTATGCAGATTTTTTTTTACATTTCCACTAAAAGATTTGCATTTAAGCAACCACAGATTTATCTCAGCAACACATTGCTCACATAATTCCCTTCTATTTGAAAAATGTAGAATTTATAATTTCATCAGCTGTGTTACAACACTGATGGATTCCTGCTTCAAAGTCCACAGAATTTAATGGATTTTTTTTTTCCATTGACCTGCTCATTCCACAGAGTCTACAAATGCTGCTTTCATCACTGCTGGGACACAGGATGAGGAAAGGAAAATGAGAAAATTCACTCCCAATTCACTTTACTTTTTAAAAACACACTGCTACTTTGAAGTCTCCAGTTTCAACTTGAAATAGTATCAAAAATTCAATGTCCTGAAAAATACCAAAATCCAAACATCACGTGGGAAACCTTCTTATGCAACAGACAAAGGCAACACGGCTCCAACCCTGCCCTAGAGTTTTAGGAGAAAGAATCAGGTGTGTCAGTACTGAAACCACTCTCACTGATATCTCATTTAACTGGGATTCTGAAGAATACATTCCCAGCCCAATATCTCCAGGCCTGGACAGGATTGAACCTTCTTGTTTGTATTGCTGTATTGCATACCCACTGCAATTGCAAGAAAATGAATTTTGCTTCCCTCCAGGAAGAGCCATTGCCTAAGGCAGACTGAAGGCTCAGATAAGAGTTTCACTTTCTATCTTTCACCAGGACTTGGAGTGTGACCTTTCCTAAGAGGAATAGGAACAAAGTCACTCTGCTGGACTCTGCACAAGAAAATAAACTTTATCTTGGAGATATTCCATAGGCTTTAACCATGTCTGGATTGTTCATGTTAGAAGAGCTTCAATGACTGGAGCACTACTATTTTAATACTGAAGTATTTTAATTGGAAAGTTTCAGTTTTCTGACTAAATAAGGGCTGTTCTTTCCTTCTGAATAAAAAAAAATAGCATACAAAAGAAAAAGGACCTGCCCATTATTTTAATAAAAATAATAAAAAATGCAATAAAAAATAATCCAGACTTTCCTTTCTTACTATGATTGTATCAAATTAGTCATTGATACATTGCATCTGCAAAATACTGTCCCACTGGAGCAAGCTGGTGATTGGATGGCAAGATTCATTCCTTCATGAATTCTGCTCAAAGGAGTAAAGTAGATATTGAGTAGGTACCAAACCTGAAGAAATTCAGATTTGAATTTCTACAGAAACTCTGAAATCAATAATTAATTATTTATGTTCAAGCCCCTCACCCTGAAATAAAATATTGAGTGCTGCAGTGTCCAAAAAAATGCCTTTGCTAGTCAAATGTCCATTTGCATTTACAGCAATGCTTTTCAACTACTGACCCAACCCACCCATTCCAACTGCCTGGATATATCACAGGAACAGCATGAACTGAAAAGAAGAAAGTCTGTCACTGCCAGGAAGAGGAGAGGGTGATTTCACAGCAGGAGGACTGTTCCCAACAGCCAGGTCATTCCTAGCCAGCAGTGGGGTCTCCATGAGTCATCCAGAGAACTTCACTAAATCAGAGTGATTTGTAACTACAGCATGCACAGAACAACCCAAAATGCAATCTGAAAACTGAAAGGGGGAAAAAATCCATCTTTAGAGAGAAGCACCAGAGTATGGGAAGCTAATTCTGTGCTGCTCCCCTGGGCTGAGCTGCAGAAGGCTTGGTGAAGCTGCCAGCAGAGCTCCTCAGTGACCCCAGAGCCAGCCTGAGCTCCAGGACTGAGCTGTTGTTGGGTCCCCAGGATGAGGTGAGAGATGAGAATTTGACTCCAAGCTCTCAAAAGGCTGATTTAACATTTTATGATATTATATTAAAAGAAATGCTGTACTAAAACTACACTAAACAGAAAGGATATCTCAGAAGGCTTAACAAGAATGAATAATAAAAACCTGTGACTGGCTCAGAGAGTCCAACACAGCTGGCTGTGATTGGCCATTAATTAAAAACAATTCACATGTTTGGATAAACAATCTCCAGACCACATTCAAGAGGAGCACAGCCTGGAGAAGTTGAGGCTTCTCATCTTCCCAGAAGAAATCCTGGCAAAGGGATTTCTCAGAAAATATCATGGTGACACAGGATCTCTCACCCAAACTCCTCAGCACTCCAGGCCAGGAGGACACCAATCATTCCATCAAACCTCCCCAAGATGAGCTCCTCATGCCTTCCACCAGGCTTCCTGGGCTCTTCTCTGTGGTACTCACAGCTTGCTCCTGGCTCCCTCTGTACCTTCGTGCAAAAGTTCCCTCCTGACTCACATTTGCTTCTCATCTGGAACTGGGGCTGGGGAATTCAACACATTGCTCCTTCCTGGGGTTACATTTTCTCCCAATAGCTGGCACATAATGACATTTAATGGAATGCCTACACTGGGATCAACCTGTAGATAGTTTCCAGGACTGAAATCCTTAAAATTGTCTTTCCTTGATAACTGCATTTTAAAAAACCATGAAACAAACAAACCCCACATCACCACCAACAAAAATAAAGCTCTAAGCATACAGATTTATCAGTTTATCTTACAGAGATGAAATCCAGCCAGATGCTCCGACACAAGTATCTGTGGGTTAGATACCATGTACAAACACCACTGACTTCTGTCACTTTTGGTTTTTTCTTCACACCTTTTTTCCCAACATGGGTCATGGTGAGGACCTGCCTTGACCTTGTTGAAATGTGCAGTGAGAAAGAAAGGAACAAAAACCAACAAAACATCCCAAGTCCTGGAAAATACCCTAAAACCTGAAAAATACTGCAAGAAGAGAGACAGCATTTTGCAGTTTACAGTCACAAGGACATCTCCAGAAATTGTTTACACTGATGGCATGAGAACAACAGAAGTTAAATATGCTTTAAGTAAGCTGAGGCTAAATCTCTGTTTTCCACATCCAGATGGCTGCTTGCTAGAGCCTAAGGAAATGAGAAAGGGGACAATGAAAGTGCTAAACTCATAAAAACTGAGAGTCTCCAAAGGAACACATTTCGAGAAAAAGTCACTGTGATTTGCCACCTCCTTCCTCAGCCAGCTCCCACAGGCCCTGAGAGCCTAACAACCCAGGACAAAATCTGTTCAAGCTCATAGACAGGTGTCCTCTCATCCCCCCACTCAGGGCAAAACCCCAAAAAAACCAAGTTAAGGAATGAAAGAGGGAAGGAAGGAAAAGAAGTGCGGGTCCTCACTAGCTGACACAAAATACCCTTCATTTCTGTTCCAGAAAATAACAGGAAAAAACCCCAAAAAACATTTACACGTCCAAGTTTCCTGAAAAAGGGACTCCAGGTAGAAAAGGAGTTGCTGTAAAATATCTCCTCACCTGTCCCTCACCAAATCAGGGCAATGCACATCAAACCTGCACCCTGCAGTGACAGGAGTGGGTATTTATACCCTTGAACTCCTCAAGCACTACAAAACCACAGCAGATATGGAGAAATTAGAAGACTTCACCATGTCCCAAATATTTCTGCAATACCAACCTGAAATCTGCCACATTCAGAGCAACCCATTCCAGCTAAAATCCTCCCAAGCACACCTGAGGAGCCACCTGTGCAATGGGAAGCTGTGTCTGACCAGCAGAATATTTCTACTTTTACCACCAACAGTGATATTTCAAATCAAGCTAACTGGCATTAAGAAAAAGACCATTTCATTTGGAAACTCAGAAAATTTCCTCTAGAAAGGGAGAGGCAACAACCACAGAATCCCCTACAGTCATTTTCAGAATGGTTTTTCTTTCTTCACTCCAAGTAAATCAAAGTTTGATCTCTGATCCAACAGTTCTGTGCAGGATCCAAGCTGGAAATGGCTATAGCCCAACAATCATGAAGCTGAGACCATTCATTAGTGCATGGATGATTTCTTACATGAAGTCTTGCTTCAGGAACAAGATGCTCAAAAGAGCAATTAAGAGAAAGAAAGTACTCCCAGTGCAAGTATTTCTAATTTTGTCCTGAACTGACACTGGAGGATTCCTAGCAAAGCCATCTCTTCCTGTTCTCTGAAGAGCAGGCCAGAGGCAGAGTCTCAAACCAGTGGGAATCTCTTTTTATGGTGTATTTAACTGGCAGCTCAAACTTCTTTTTCCTGCAAACACAATGATTTAAACACAACAAAACCCAAAGAACTAAAATTAAAAGGTACAACTCTAATCCTGTTTATCAGACCTCAAATGCCCTCTCTACCAACTGAATGAACTATTACTCATTTCTGAGTAATAATAATAATAATTATTACTCATTTCTGAGTAATAATTTCATATTGTTTCAGGCTACATTTGTGTACCTAATTGTTTTTATAGCTCGAGTTTGTTTTTCCTAAAGAGCTGGCATGGCAGCTAGCACAGAGCAGAAATAACAAACAAATAACTAACTAACTAACTAAAGCCCAGCCTGCCAGCAGCAGTGTGAAATGCAAGGGGTGTGGAGGGGGCAGAGCTGCAGCAGTGCCAGCCCCACAGCCCCAGTGCCCCTCAAGTGGAGCTCAGCAGACCCCTGGGGCTGGTCCATTTGCTGCCCCAGTCAATAGAAAGGCTCTGTTTGGAGTTCAGGGCTGTTTCCTGCTGCTGCTATTTAATGCCCTGGGAGGGCAGGAAGGGCAGAGAGGATTTCATCTTCAGCATCAGCAGGACAGGTTTATGTGCCACGTGGGGAGGGCTGTGCCAAGCCCATAAAAGAGGTGATGAAAGGAGCAGAAGGTGGCAGCAGGCAAGAGATCTGTGTGCTGCTGTGTGCCACTGCAGGCTGCCCAGAAAGTCTCCTCCTCTTGAGGCAATCAGTACTGGGAGAGGATATATTTATATATTATTAGGTTTTATATATTTAGGTAGCTGCCTGATTAAACACAGGAACTGAACCTTTTTATTTTCCATTTTGCCCATTTAATATGTTAGCTGCAGACACATATCTAGGCTTGGTGGTGGGGCTGGGGTTTTTGCTGCTGTCATCTTTGGGGATAGGCTGCTTAGATTTCCTTTTCCTTTATTTTTCCTTTGTAATTCAACACATGAGGGATCTTGTTAATCTTTTCCCTGCTTCCCATCCCTTTCAAACTTGAAACTTTTTCATGTGTCTCCAGCTCTGGGAAAGTTACAGACTGGCAAAGTAACAACAGCTTTCCCCTTCATGCCTTTCTAAAACGTGCATCAGCAATTTGAGTGGTTTGGGCTTTTTTAGACAAAGTAAGAAAAAAATTAATTTTTTTTCTTCCCCAGGAAAATGATACAGAAAATATTTGGTTTTGTTTGGCTTTTCTTGTTTTTCTTTTGGCCATAAAGCTGTTCTAAAAGTTAACTGTGCATCTAGCAACATGCCACAAGCAAAAGAGATTCTGATATGGAAATATTGATTAGGAGTACTGATATTCTCCCTGTTTCCTCTCCATTACTTTTACAGTAAAAACTTCAACCTGTATTGCAATCACTGTACAACAATATCTGGAATATTGCTTTGTTGCCAAAATATTAAAACATATGCCCTGCAATTAATTTTAATATATTGAAGCTAATTTCAAATATTAATTAGGTAATTATTAAATATTATTATTAACGCTAATTTTGGATGTGTTAGACATCAATTTATCTGCAAACAGCTCAGATGTGATTAAGCTGCAGTTATTTACACATGAGAAAACTCAGCAGAGCTGGGTGGGAGTCAGAACCCCCATGAATGGGACAGACAGTGAGTGCCACATCTTTGCTCCATGTTGGAATTATTCAGTAAGTTCCTACAAACCAACCTGTGATCATGAAAACTGTTTTAAAGCAAGAAAACAGAACACTAGAACTTTATCTTTTGTAATTGCTACAGACCACAAAATCCACTTCAAAAAGAAACATCAATGAAAGCCAACACAATCCCATGGAACTTCTCTGTTGTGACAAAAAGAAATTTGTGGAGAACATTCACTGGCACATTTCCAAGCAGCTCTCACTGCAAAAACTGGTGAATACTTTGACAGTGATAGTAAAGACAGTTTTGTTCTAAACATTTCTTTTCTCCTCAGGGTGATGTTGCCTCATGTTACACAGAATAAAAGAAATGACAGCAACAAGTTTAGCTTGTGGAAATGCAAGTGTACATTCCAGTTTAGAGTCTGAAGGGTGATAGGAAAGGGACTGATAAAATACAGAGGGGAAAAAAATTAGCTGGGAAACTGGACATGTCTTTTCCCCCTGCAGAGCACCTACTACAGTCTCTGAGAATGCTGCTGACCCATCAGAAAGACGTGGAGAGACCTTTTTTCACCATTTTCCCTGGTTTTGCATGGGAGGAATTGAGGGAAGCTGGGGGAGGAGGAGGAGAACTGTTCTGAAGGGTTTGTTTTCATTCTTACTAATTTTTTTTTCTTTTAGCTACTGCTAATAAAATTTTCTTTATACCCTTTTAGAGTTTTGAGCCTGCTTTGCCCGTCTCCTGATCCTGTCTCCCAGCAGGAGGTGACTGGCCAGCATTGAACCCACCACATTCACTAGTGCATTGCCTGGGAAATCTAAAAATTGGTCAAATCTCTAATTGGTGAACCAAAACCACCACACCAGGCCAGCAAATTTTTACTTGGAACTTTACCTCTCCACAACATCCTCTCCATTCCAGCAGGTAGAGCTGTCTCTCATCACCAGGTCTCCATCACAAAGCCTTTCTGCTATGGAGGCATAAAAGGTTCTGGACCTCTTCATGTAACTGATGAACTCTCTGCAAGGCAGGAAGAACACATGTAACAACTCAACAGCAAACTCAGCACTGCATCAAACCCCCGCCAGCCCAACCCTCCAGCACATCAAGCCTCTAGGAAATAAGTAATCTGAATTAATTTCTACCTTCTGGTGTATTTTTACTCCTTATAGATCATCCAGTTTTACTTAGTGTGGTGCCAATAAAGATAATTACCCACCTAAAGGATGCTTTTAATACATGGTGCTCATGTGTCTCTCACTAAATCTGAAAAATGGCTACACCTACTCTTTATAAATAGATTAAAAAACATGGAGAAAACATCATCATAAAAGACATGGCCAGTACAAACAGTGTATTTCTGATGACTGAGTATGGAAAAATGCCTTAAGGGCAAACTGCTGCCTCTTTTATAACCTGATTACAATATATACCTGGCTGAGGAAGCCATAAAAACAAACTGAAATAACAAAGTTAATTCAATAGCAAACTGAGAGGGTTTCAGAAGGAGCAATGACCCTGCTGCACTGCTTTAGGAGCCCCTGTTTGGGATGTTACAAGACTCAGGACACAGACTGGGCTGGAGCCATCCCTGAGCTCCCTGGGGAGCCCAAAGCATTCCCTCTGGTTTGCAGAGTTTCAGACACTGGAGAGCAGCCTGGGGTGCAGCTGGATGGAGCTCAGCACAAACCAGGCAGGATTCATCTCTCCTTAGCAGCAGCAGGTGCTTCAAACAACACCCAGACCCAATGGGAAATATCTACCCCTGCCACCTCTCCCCACAGCTGTCTTTATTCCTTCTTTATGCCACCTCAAAAGTGTCTAACCATCCCATTTACCTTCTGTGATCAAATCCTGCTCTAGATAAATCAGTCATCACATGCTCCTAAGAAACTAGCTCAGCCTAATAGAGCAGGAAAGCTGTGATTTAAAGCAAAGGAAAAAGCGGGAATTTGGGGGCTTACAAAGAAGTAACCAGCATTTCTCCCTTTTGAGTACTAGCTCCCAAATATGAGCTCTGAGTATTCCTAGAGCAAAGCCAGGCACAACCAGAACAACCTAAGAGATCAGTTCCAAAAGGAAACACAGATGCCAAAGATTGTCCAGGTTCTAAATCAGAGTCCTCTTTGAAAGAGGAAACCAGCACCCTCCTAGGAGCCTAAAGCTTGCCTTCCTCAGCTCACCCCCAGAGGTTTAAACTCCCTTGCCTTCTCAGCAGAGTGGGGCTCTGACAGTTCAAAGCAGTGTCTTAGCAAATGCAGCATTCTCTGCTCCAAATCTCAGTCTTACTGAGTGAAAATATTTACTTTCCATCACTATAAAACTGAACACACTAGGGGGGAAAAATGTAGTTTCCCAGTGCCCCACAATGTAGAAGCAGCAATCAAAAGTGCCCCAGCTCCCAGATTACAGCCAGAGGTGAGCTAGGTGTAGAGACAACAAAGGATGTCACCTTGTTTCCATTCTTACCGAGAGATTTTTTTCAAACTTCTTGATTTGTCATTCTTTGAAGCTTTCAGAGGCAGAGAACTGGAATAGGCCAGGGAGAATAAGCATCAATCAGGAGAGGTTGGGGAGTAGGGAAGAAGCAGGAATTCAGGCAAATGAGGAACAGAAATGAAAAACAAAAGAGAAAAGCAAAAATTATTTGAAGGAAAGGTCATCAAGCACATGCACAGGACAATATAAGAAAATAAATAAGGAGGAAAATTATCATGAGATTTTTGTCAAGTACACATGCAATCAAAATGTCAATTCAATACTGGAAAAAAGTACAGCTGAGACTATTTGTCACAATCATTCTCAAGTGAGAGCAGAATTACAAATGCAGCACACGCAGCAAAAAGCTGAAAATAAATCCAGTGGCACCTAAATTAAGTGTAACTGATACCAAATGGAAGGACTGCAAATAGATGAAGCTGTACAAGAAAACAATAGCAGACAGCTTAGGATGAGAACCACGGGAAGGGGGATACAAACCAGTAGCATTCATGTTCTGCTACAATGAGCAATTTACTGCCTGTTAATGAATAATATAAATACAGGGATTTTTTTGCTGTTCTGGGATTGCACCACTGAGAAAAACAAACACCCAGCTCTGCAAAACTGGAGACACAGACTTTCAGGCTGCAGTGGAGGAAGAACTGTGGCAATAACCCTGGTGATTATTTAGTGTTCTCACTGGAGAGAGCAGCCTGAGGACACGCAGAGGATGCAGCTCTGGCACCACAGCTCTGGCACTGATGGCAGGAGTGGCCACAGGACAGGAGGGACCTGCCCTGGCCATCAGGTGAGTGGCACCTGCCCTGAGGAATTACAACACAGCCACTCAAAAAAACAAATGAAAATTTGTAACAGGGAAAATCTGGATCAGCTGAACCTTCAGCCCTGGCCAGGGGTTCATGGGCATCTGACATTAATAACCTGGTTTGTACTAACACTTTATTACTCAAATGTTAATAAAATCATGTGATGTCTGACCCAACAGACAGATCTCATTTACTTCAAACATTCCCAAAGGAATTCCTAAATTGTTGATTTTAAGATCTATAAAAGATCTGTAAATTCACAGCATAAAGAAATCCCAACCAAATATCATTTCAAAGCCTTCTTTCTCCAGTCAGGGACCTAATGTGCTGTAGTTCTTTGCTAAAGATGTTTTATATACAGCTCTGTAAGCAGTCTGTGTTTAGTGGTTTGAAATGCTCCATGGAGCAGAGGTGCTAAAGGCAGGTATTCAACTTGGCTGGGAGACCAAACCCCGACCAGAAAAGTTCTTTGTGCTGAACTCAGCAATAACATTCCAATTTACTGAGATTCTCTACATGCCATTTCCATTCCCTGGACCATCATATGGTTTCCATTTTCTTGTCATCTCTATTACATGTTATAGTAACCTCCACATTAAAAAAAATGACTACAGCAGCAACGCTGCCAGTTTCAGTTAATCCCTGACTACAGTTGTGTAATGGTAAAAAAAAAAAAAAAAAAAAATCAATTTTATGCTTTCCAGTTTAATCATAGGAAATGGTTTCTTGCAAGATCATGCAACATTTATTCAAGTTTCAGCTTCTTTCATTATTGTCCCTGACACTGAAGTGATGCATAACAAAAAATATGCAGGAATGGAATGCAGAATAAAACCAAGAGAGATGGGAAATCTCCCAGGAACTCATCAGAGTCAGAGGAGAAGAAAAGGGTTCAACTGCTGCAGAAGAGGATCCAGTTGCTCTGTGCAGACCTTGCAGACCCGGCTCTGCAGAAGAGTGAAGGGCGAGGAGGGCTGGCTGCAGCCAGACCCAAACACCTCCCCCAGAGAACCAGGTCAGGCCAAGGGACACCATTTAACAATGTCCCTGCAGCAGCAGCCCTGGCTCTGCCCCACAGCTGAAACCAGAGGTTCTCCAGCCCCTTGGGAGAGGAGCCTGATTTTTCACGGGGCTAGCAGAGACCCAGCACCCCTGGAGCAAGCACCCATGTGCAGCTGCCTGGCACTGGGGCTCTGAGGGCACCTCTGAGCAGGCTGTACACAGCACAGGAGAGGCCACTAGGTTCTGGTTTCTCCTCCAGATGTGCCAACAGCCACAGAGGTTCCTCTCTCTGAGCTCAGAAGGCTCTGACACATAAGGGAACAGGCCACAGCTTTTCTGTTTACTTGGGGAGTGCTGGCTCATTCCTTCTCTTTTTCCTCCTTTCCCTAAAAGGCTGGAGTCACATTCCAGCCTCCCCTTGAATTACAGGATCACTTAGAAGGATGTCAATCAGCCAGACCTACAGACAGGCTCAGCAGGGCCAGGGTGGCCTTGCCCCTGAGCTGACAGCAGCTGACATTCTTGCTCTCCCCTTCCCAGCATCACCAGGAGGAGGGGCTCCACAAAAGAGTCATGAAATTACTCTCATCATCTGGCTCCCCTGTAGCCATTTTCTGTCACTCTGAGTGCATTTTACACAACCCACTGCAGAAATTATTTAACCCATGTATTACAGATTTTTATTACCTTAAATTGATTTTTTATTGATATCATATGTGATTAAATGATGGAGAATGAACTACACAGTGATGCAGCCAACCACTGTGTCTTTCCCTCTATGGTTTCACAATTGTTTCCAGGAAGCAGAAGTACAAGCTTCAGGCAATGTGTTTTATAGGAAGTTGTGGAGAACAGCTTCAGATTTTCCACTTCTTACTATTTATGGCATATTTCCATCATTCATTTTTGGTGCACAGGCTCTCCACAATACCTATCAACACTGTAATTCTGTAATTTTTCATGCTCATTATATAAGCAGGGGCTTAGTTTAGATTTTTTTTGATAAATTAATTTTCAGCATGCAGACCAATTCCAGCAAACTTTCTAATTTAGAGCACATTAGTTGATTTTCTTTTCCAACTACAAGCCTAACATTTTAAAAGGTCAATATCCAAATAATTCCAGATGGTTGGGAAGGGGAGCAAGCAGATCAGCAGGTGAGAAAGAGCAGCTTTCATGCCATTGAAGACACAAATCTGCAACATTTTAAGAGATCACCTGTTGACAGGTTGGCAGTTGTGGCTTTTGGGCTGCCAGTGTTAAGCCCCAGCCAAGTCAGTGAGTTACACAGAAGATGGCCCAGGGCTCTGTGCTGTTAAAAGCCTATTTCAATAACTCTACAAGTGTTCTTTGGATTTTTGTTGCTGAAGCTATTAATTTAATTTCTGTAATGCTCCCTTTTTCTGATTTGCATGGTACAAACTGATTAACTCCAAGCACTAGCACAAACTGTTATGGTTTGCCTTCAAATTACAGAAGAATAAAATAAATTATCACTATCACTCAAAACACTTTGCTTGCTGTTATTACTTTTATCTTTTAAAACAGTCTTTGTTCCATTCATGCAAGCTGAGAATTAAACCAGAAATGGATAAAAATCTCATGTTCACAAGTGAAACACCAGAACCCAGGCTGTGGAAATTTTAACATTTTACAATTTTAACATTGCTCCAGTCATCCAGTTACCCAACAGAGATACACACAGGCTGCCTGGGCAGTTTAATGCTGCTTTTGGACAGAGGGAAGCCCAGCACAGCTCCATTGATGGGGCTTGTTCAGATTAACTCTGCTCTCACAGAGGACAAGGGGCCAGCCAGAAACAGGCACTGGGCAGTTTGATCTGACCTCTACTCATGTGTTGTGAGTGGAATTGTGGAAAAGTCCTCTCCTAGAAGGCACAGAAAGCCAATCCAGGAGCCACACAAGGTAAAGTGACAAGAGAGCTCAGAAGATGTGGGAGCAGGGGCACTCCTGGCCAGGCCAGTGGCAGAACTCAGGTGTCGCACATGGGGCACAGCTGGGGAACAGGAACCAAGATGGACACAAGAAGCCTAAAAATCTCCTTCAGCTCTTTGTTATGTAACCAGTCAAGGAGATGCCAAAGGATTTGATCACTCCTGCCCAGTCCAGGGCAATCAGGGACTGACCTGATGGCAGGGACATGGAATTTTTCCTTTTCACCCCTTCTGCCCCTGGGTAGGCTCCTGTCCTTCCAGACCTGGGCAGTTACAGTTTAAGCACCTCAGACTCAGCTGTGGAAATCAGTTTGCTCAGCCTTTGTAGAGGAAAAGCTTTCACCATTTCCACTGCAAGATCCTGGAAATAATGAACACCTCGGTGTCAAGCAACAACACCAAGCCTGGCCTTACTTGGCAAGACCCACAGTGTGACCCCAGTGTCACCTGTGTGACTGCCAGAGGTGGCAGTGTCTGGACAGCACACAGAGGAGGTGACACAGCTGTGGCTTTGCCTTGAGCAGTGCCAAGAACCAGCAGCACAAATGAGAAGGCTGAGGGCTTGTTTCAAAGCAGCTGCAGCCTGGGTTACCTTCTCCTGCTGCTCAGGCTGGTGTGAGCCATCACAAACGCCTGGGTTCCAGTCACCTCCTTCACTGGCACAATACTGGCCGATAACAGGTTCCCTTCTTGCTGTTTGGGCTGTCCACACACTTTATCAACCTGGGAGAAAGGGAGGGAAAGGGAAACAGGATGTGAGTGAAAACAAAAAGGATTTCCAACCCCAAAAAAGTCTGCCTGTTCCCTGCAGTCTGCATTCACTGCACGAGACTTTGTGAAAGGATTCTTCCTCCCAGCAGCTGGGAACAAGTGCCTTGCAAAAGAAGGACCAAATTCCAAGGCAGGGCAAAGAACAGCAGGGAATCAGCAGTCATGGATTTCCCAGTGGCTACCTGGCCTACAGCACACTTGGAAAGGCTGAAGTTGGGACTGATGAAGCATTGGCAAACTGAACTTGCTCTTAGAAACCTACCTGTTGGCACCTCAGTGCAAGGCTCCCACACCTTCTGGGTGATTCCTCATGGGCAGCTCCTTGCAACACAAACGTTTTCTTCCTCACAGAGTAACCAACTAACTCCAGTTCCCTCCTCAACCAGCTAACCCACTGTTTTGTAGCACTCTTCTTACTGGGCACAGCTGTGGCCTGTTAAGGGCAGGCCTGCTCCCAATCTTTGGGGATTAGTGCAGCTGCAGCTCCTCAGGTGTGAGATTTCCTTCTGCACTATCTTTATTTTCTTACATGCTATCCCCCACACACTCCTGGAGCTCAAAGGCACACGGGTTTTGGTGGAACATCTGCCTCATGCACAAAGAGCAGAGGCTATCCAGAGTTTGAGGGGGCTGTAATCAGCAGATAACCAATTCTGCCAGCCTGTAACCAGGCCATGTAACAGCACTCAGCCCTCACTGCCCCTCCTGAAGCCTCTCAGGGATTTAGCATCAGTCCAGGAGAAAGCAGGCTTGTGTTTATCCTTTGTGCACTGTGGATCTGACACTGCTTGTGTATCCTGACACTTTTATTTGCTGTAACAACTTTAAGTGACAGGAGGAAGACAAGTCCCTTCCCTTTCTAATCCAGAAATGTGGATTTACCCTGTGATGTTCCACCCACACTTAAATCCCCAAGCAAACACAAAGAGACCACAAAGGGAATCCTGCTCTGGGCATGGTCCCACCCATGACCTGAATGACACAGAATCCATCATCCCACACAGCCCTGGGTTTGGCACCCCTTCCTCAAGGTCCCACAGCAACCAGCCAGGGTGAGATGGGTTCTGACTGCTCCGTGCCCTCTCCTGCAGCCCTAGCACCCTCACGAGTCTGCTGAGTGCTTCACCCACAGGTGTCACCGTGATATTACATCAAAAATCCCTCTGCCAGGATTTCTTCTCCTGGCAGGATGAGAAGCCTCAGCTTCTCCATGTTTTGCTCCTCTGGAATGTGATTTGAAGAATTGTTTACCCAGCATGTGAATTGTTTTTAATTAATGGCCAATCACAGCCAGCTGTGTCAGACTCTCTGAGTCAGTCACGGGTTTTTATTATTCATTCTTGTTCAGCCTCCTGATGTCTCCTTTATCTTTCTTTAGTATAACTTTAGTATAGCATTTTCTTTTAATATAATATAATATAATATAATATCATAAAATGATAAATCAGCCTTCTGAGAACTTGGAGTCTCAATTCTCATCTCTCACCTCATCCTGGGGACCCACAACACTGCAACACTCAGGTGACTCCAGGTAACTTGTCTGTCCCTTTGCCCCACCATGATGAAGATGTCAGCACCAGCACAGGACAATTGTCTCTGCCCCAGCCCATTTCCTCCAGGAGAACCAGAACTATGTGAAGCTAAGACATCCTCCTCTGGAAAAACAATGTGGAGAACTGGAAGCTCTGTAGGCATGACAGTGACAGTCAGCTTCAGCTGTTTGATTTCCAGCCCAGACCAGTGTAATGTGCTGTGAAGAACCTAAAACTGCAGCAGCTGAATGGAACATAGTGGATTAATCCTGACACATCTCCAGCAGCAGGGTGGGAGCCAGCTGCCTGACTCAACACCAGGCACTGCGTACACTGGGCTGGTCTCACCAGGGACTAGCACAGTACTGGCTTAAAATACAACTTTGGGAAATCAAATAGGCCATTTCAGTCCCTTCTAAAGTTATGAAAAGGAAAAAAAAAAAACCTCTATGCAAATGAAAATATGAAACAAAAAAGCCTTTTGAACCCTCTAGAGCTGGACAGAGGGTATAACACAGCTGGAGCACATTCCTGCACAGGATGCTTTCTGCCCTGCACCCCAGGCTGCCCAGGTCCCCTACAGCACACAGACCCCAACTCCCAGCAAAGGTCTCTGCAAAATCCATCTCAGATTTCATCATGTCACTGAAGTTCATGTCTTCAAATTACAAACACCTCCAGTCTTGTCACTATGCATCTGAGACAGTTTTTACCAGCTAAAATCAGAGTGGTTTGCAAAAGCAATGTGGTTCTCATACACATGACCAAAGGAGAACTCCCAAGTTTCTTGTTTCTCCTGAAAAAATATTCAAAGGTACTGAAGTCATCATTTCTGTTGTGAATCAACAGTTTAAGCATCCAAGTGAAAACACCAACTTTGTTTTGATAGGAATTTTTGATACTATAGCAATGACTCTTTAGATTGCCCAGGTTTCAGTATTTCCTGACCAAACCTCTGCTTCAGGGCTTGCTTTTTAAGCAGCAGTAACAGTTTCCAGCACATCACACAAAACCACATATATTTGAAAGAAAAAGAAAATGGAATTTTCTCAGTGCAAAATTTTAACCAGTTCTACTCCATTAAGAATGAAGTTGTTAAATGAAAGGGCAAACCACACTTCTTCTGTCACACAGGCCTTGAAGTGCCATTCTCAGCCCAGCTGCCCCAGCATCCCCTCCTGGGGGGTAAGCCCTGTTTGGCACGTTTGTTTCAGATTCTGAATGAGTTAAACAGAACTCTGACTCCTAATTTTATTTTTTTTAATGTGGGCTAATTTTCACATCTCGCCAACATGTGTATCTTTCTGAAAAATAAACAACAGGAAAGGCTGAATTTTACCAGCTAATTTGAGCAGTCACAAAGCTGGTGGCACGGATGAGAACATTCATGTATGAAAAGCCATCTCAACTTCCAGATGGGACATTTATAAAACATAGGATAGGGTTGTGTAAATTAAAGGGCATGAGGCACACCTTAAAAAACCCAAAAAGGTGTTTCTTGGAACTGCAATATCTGCAATCTACTGCCACAAGTTCCCTGTGTGTTAACAGTGAGGGCCACAGAGCTTTGTTCCCATCCTAAGGGCACCACACAACTGCACTGCCAGCTTAACCCAGAGCTCCTGCATCAACCACCACCCACAGGAAAATCAGTGCATCTGGAAATGGGGACTGGAGTGTCAAATTAATTAATTTTAAAATTAATTAATTTTAAAATTGACTTTATTTAGACTTAATTTTAATTTTTTTTTTTTCTTATCCTAATTTCAAGGTCTAGGACTGGGAATAATCAGGAATCAACATAAAGAATGGCTGAGCCTATTTCTTGGATTTTCAAACTTAAAATAAATCTGCCAATCTGAAATTACAAACTGACAGAAAATCACTCCTCATTAATGGCAGCACCCTCATGTCATCCCTCTTCTCTCTGCCATGATATTTAAGCACTGTCTTCTAACAGTGAACATCTACAGCTGAAAACTGGTATTCCCCCTGCCTCATTACCTTCTGAATTATCAATCATGTTTCACAAAAATTCTAAAATTTTTATTGATATTAAAGGTTTTTTCTTACACAGCAATGATTCCTCTTAAATATCTGTTTTTCTAGCCATAGCTACATTTTTTCTGCTGTGAACTTTTCTTGGTAATGAAAAGCAGAATTATATATATATATACACATTTTTTGACCTCTTACTATTTGTTATTTAAAAGAATGACTATTTACAACTATTACAGAGGCTTAACAAAATAAACGGAAAAATTCTCATCCAGAATCTTCTTGAACTCTTACAGCTTGAGTAACCTTAAACACTGAGGTCATATTTAATATATTTGATATAATCAAACATGGGAAAAAATGTCATGCCCTTCTAGATGCCAAGAGAATCTTATCTCTCTAAAGAGAGGAGACCTTTTCACTGGCCCAGAACAGTAATTTTCTTTGATTTTGTAATGGGAAGATTAGTGTTTTAAAATACCAGATTTTCCCAGTGATGGGCTTTGAGTTGTTATTATTAAAACACTGACACATTTGTGTCACCATGGTATTTTCTGAAAAATCCCTTCGCCAGGATTTTTCTCCTAAGAAGCTGAGAGGCCTCAGAAAAGAAATGTAAACAATAATTACCTGATTGCTTGGAATGTGCTCTGGAGGTTGTTTACCAACAGGTGAATGTTTGATTGGTTCCATGTGAATTGTTTTTAATTAATGACCAATCCCAGTCCAGCTGTGTCAGACTCTGAGTCTGTCATGAGTTTTTATTATTCATTCTTGTCCAGCCTTCTGATGTCTCCTTTCTCTTTAGTATAGTTTTAGTATAGCATATATCATATCATACCAATCATATCATATCAATCATATCATATCAATCATATCATATTATATCATCCTTCTGAGAACATGGAGTCAAATTCTCATCTTTCACCTCTTCCTGGGCACCCAGCACCACAGCACATTTGCCTGCAGGTTTTTGTGCCTGGATTTGTCCCCAGGCCAGCTCTGTAGAACCCCTCTGCCAAATGACATCCCCAGCCCTGCTGTGCCCCACAAGTGCCACAAACACCCCTCAGAGCAGGACTGCAGCTTGCTCCAATCCAGGTTCCAGCTGCCAAGTTTGAAGTGATGTGGGGCTCCCAGCTCTGGGTGTCTCTGGCTCTGGACTGAAGGCACCCCAGACAGCAGTTCCATGCTCACACTCAGGTGTTTATTATTTCTTATCAGTGAAACAGTCTCACTGCTGGGAGCTCAGCAGCTTTTCATCAGAAGGCACAAAATGCCCAACAATCTCTTGTTCCAAGGGCTTTTAAGACTAAACTATCCAATGAAGAACTGGCACCTGGATTATTTTCCCTTTTACCCCAAGAACTGATCCCACAGAGCCCCCAGTGCAGACTTTTCTGCCCAATTCCAAAATGCCCCCCAAACCCAAGGAGAAGAAGGAAGAAGCAGCATGAAGAAGGAACCCAGGACAGCACCCTGTGCCTCCATCTTGCTGCCATCCACAGCACACTAAAAACCCCAAACCCTCAATTCCTCACCCAGTGACACACCTGCACTGCTCTCTAGAACCTACTGCACACCTTTGTGGGTTCCAGTCTAGCTTGGAGTCTGGGAAACTTTCTCCATGGATGAGGGTCAGGGTCAGTGCTGCCCTGGGGGTCAGGGCACCCCAGAGCAGGCACAGGAATATTCCCAGTGCTTCCCTGGGTTTGCACACCCTCATTAGCTCTGATGAGAAGCTGCATTTTCCCTGCAGTTGTCCTGGGCCTGAACCTGCAGCTGTTGTGTATCCTGTTTGTGCTCACTCACCAAATCAGTCACCTCCACAGATTTTATTCTGTGCTGTTGCTTTTTTAAGTGGCTTCTGAATGTTTCTGTGGTTGTCAGGGAAGGATTTCTTGAGCATTAATCCATCTGGGCTAGCCTGTCCCCACCCCAGGTGGCTGCTTGGCACAGCTCTGGAGTGAGGTGGCTCCTGTCTGCTGCAGGGGCTGGGCTGCTCCCATCCAACCTGGGTATCTCCTCCCTCCTTCAAGCACTCTGGAAACAAGGTGGAAATGTTGGACTTTCTACCCCTATGTCTGCTGCCCCATTGGTGAGTCAGGACTTTCCTGGGTGTTTTGATAAGTGTAAAAATGATGAAGAGATGTCAAGGCAGGAGAGGATGCCAGTTTCTGTTCTGTGTTTGGTTTCTGTCTTTGACAAGGGTATGTTGCTGTTTTGGAGGAATTGTTGGTTTTGGTTTTGTGCTCTTTTTCCCCAGTGTGTTAGAATGCACCATTTATTTTTCTAGGTTAGTGGGTAAGATCTCATGCAAATTGTTCCTGAAAACAGCTTGCTTTCCTTGTCCATGAACAGTGTGCCTTTTCATGAATATATTTAGCCTTCTCATAAACATGGATAGTTCCTAAAGCCAATGTCATTCTCTTTACACATCCAAGGCTGCCAGAAACCAGTCCAGAGAAAGCAATTTTTATTTACCACAGCATTTCTCCAGCCTCACTATTTCTGGAGGTGTTTTCAAAGGCAAATGTACAGAAAGCAGCAGCTGTTTTAGTCACACACATGAAAATCAAGTTAGCTGAGGAATGAATTTTACAACACATCACTTTTACTGTCATACCTGAAATGAGTGATTTAACTGATGACTATAATTTAAATCAAAATATTGCAGGCTTCATTCAGGAAAAGTAGGTGATATTTAAATGAGGAAATAAATCGGGATTGAAACTCGAGACTTTGTTTTCTGATGCTAATTTTGAAAATAATGAACACAGTTCATCTTGTTGCACTGCACCACTCCCTGAGGCCCCTGGTGCTGTGCTGGGGGCACTGGCTGGTCCTGCTGGGGCTCACTCAGACCTTCCCAAGCTGTCAGTGCTGTGCCAGGTGGATTCTGTGCGGCTGCAGCCCACCCTGGTGTGTGTAATTAAACAATTCTTTTCCCACTGAGTAAATGCCCAGGTGGCTACAGAGGCAAGGAGAGCAGATCAGCTGACCAGGCTAGGCATGAGTGCTGGGGCAGGAACGCTCTGTGTGTGAATAGCAGCTGGCCAGAAACCCAGCAGGAGCAAGGTGATGCCTCTTGAGACTACCTAAAACCAGGGGCCAGACAGAATTGAGGCAATAAAAAGCAGTTCTATTTATTGAAGGGCCTTCAGGTACATTTAGGGCAGACAAAGCCCCCCAGGGGCTGCA
>JAYDZK010000016.1:23818691-23837920 GCA_034509185.1 Euphonia xanthogaster
TCACAGGACAGGCTGGCACACAGCCCTCCCAGGGGATCCACAGGGACAGGCTGGCACACAGCCCTCCCAGGGGACTCCCTGTGCACTGGGAGCTCCTGGTCAGGTGTAAGGGAGCATTTCCACCCCTCTTCCTTCCTCTCCCCCAAGGGAGATCAGGGAGCTCTGCAGGTCTGCCCAGCCCCTGCAACACCAGGCTCTGGCAGCACCTCCTAACACATGCCCAGGGGTCCATTCCCAGGAAGCCCAGTGCCATCACCTGGAGCTGCCATCCCACCTATCCCACCTGGGAAATGCCATCACATCTGGGAGCTGATATCCTGCCCGGAGCTGCTATCCCACCTGGGAGCTGCCATCCCACCTGGAGCTCATATCCAACCAGGAGCTGCCATCCCACCTGGAGCTCATATCCCACCTGGGAGCTGCCAGCCCCCTGGAGCTGCCCTCCCAGCTGGGCATGGAGGAGCAGCCCCAGCTGGGGCACAGCTGGGCAGGGAGCCCCAGTCCTGCTGCAGATGCAGGGTCAGGGACTGGCAGTTCAGCATCTCCAGCTGCCACTCCATCTCCTGCTCACTTGAAAACGAAGCCTGGGCTTAAGTGCTTTGTGGGACTGGGGCCAGACTGCTCAGTTTCTTGCAGAGCTGTGTTTTTATATCCATAATGTTAGCTCAACCCTTCTGCCAAGTAAACCTCTTTTCCCAGAGTTTTGTTTATTTTTCAGGATTGAGCTCAGAGAGGGCTGGGGGTTAACCTCAAGTACAGTGGCCTGACTGCCATGTATGTTGAAGACACTTTCTACTGAAAATGCAGCTCTGTGAAGTATGCTCAATTTATTAGTCCCTAACTCTGCAAGGGACAAGCAAAGCAGCACAGGGATAAGTGGAAGTGGGGCTCTCCCATGCAATCTGTGAAAGAACAGACAGTATGCAGATGAAAAAGTAAATTAAATAATGCCAAGTCCAAATAACACAGCATTGGATCGTTTATGCTTTCACTACCTAATTTTTCTCTGTATATTTTAAAAATCTAAACCTCTAAGATGAAAGAGAAAGGGAAACAAGGGAGTACTTGGAAAAAGACTTCAGAAGCAAACACTTGAGCAAGACCCCTCTAATCACTCAAAAAGAGAGATTATTTTCCTAATCATGACCAATGTGTTGGTGAGAAATGACCCTAAAATAACCCTAAACTTTTATACCCAAAGATAATCAGCTTCCAAAACCAAAGCAAGAGATAGTTTGGGTTCAGGAACTCTGTGGGAAATTCATTTCTGTAACACCTTCCCCAGGTGGCAGCAATGGCTGAAGAGGCTCAGGTGGGGAATAGAGCAGGACTGAGCTCAGTCCCACAAACCCTGCAGGGCCACACAGCTCTGAAGGCTGTGAAATCCAAGCAGATGTTAAAATCTTTGTTTCCCTTCTGCTGTTTGAGTAAGTGCACTTCCTTGGAGAAATTCTCCTCAAAAATTTAAGAAACGTGTGAAAAATAATTGGGCAAAAATGGAAAAGAATTTATGGCTTGGCTCAAGAAAATTTAGATGCTCCAAAGCAAAAGCAGTCATGATGAAGTCTTTGGCAGCAAACCAGTGAAGCACAGATTTCCTTGTTCAGTCCCCAACCTTTCACAAAGCATTTTACAAACAGACAATGTGCACAAGGAAAACTGGAACCACTCAGACCTTGCAATGATAAGCTAATATTTTAAGTCTCACTCCCCCATTAGTGCACAAGTAATGATGGGATAAAGACAACTTCTCTGGAATCTGATGTCAAAGAATGGTATTTACACTACAGAATACTGCAAAGAAGTGATGAAACATTTTCATGGGTTCACATGCACTGGGGAGGAACATGAAAAGACCTTTTTAAGTGTATCATGTCTTATGAACTGGAAATCCTGGGTCACTACATGTAGTCTCAAAATAGAACCATGGACTAATTACACATTTTCATAGTTAAATATAATGAACAAGCCATTCTTTTTTACTGTCAGATCATGACAAATGTCACTTCAACTAATCATCGTGAAGAATTAAGCTCATATCAAAATTCAGGGTCTACCAATGAAGCAGCTGAAATCCTGGAAGCAGCTGAATTCATCATTCCATCAGAGATGAAGCCCCACTGCTGAGGGTATATTCTGGGCAAGCTTAGACAAGGAGAAGTGCTGATTATATATACTTAATGATTAAAGCTTGCAGAATAATGCATCACATACCTCACAAAAAACCCCAAAAACCCAAAGTGCTTTTTTTTGTAAAACCCATAGGACCAATTAAAGGGAGAAGAGCAAGAGAAACTGAACAAAAGCCCCGAAAAAGTGCTGCTGGGTGGGTGTGAAAGGGGGGGAGGGTGTCACTCACACACTCCTGACCCTCCCCAGGTATCAGCAGCAGGGAAGCAAACACCTGAGAAGGTCAGGCTGAGTGCTCTGCAGAACTCACACACAGGTTAGTCCAGCCAAACCCCCTCCAGCACGGGGCAAATATGGCTAAAACCAGCTTGAATTAGCCAAGCAGGACAGTCTACGGGGAAGACAGACAATATTCATGTTGTCAGGTCCTCAGCATTCCAGACTCTTCAAATACTGGGGGTGAGGGAGTGTCCATAATTGTTTTTCTAGCTCTTTTCCATGTCTTCTTTCTCAATTTCTTACACACCTTTCCCACTGCTTTGCCTCCATATTCTTCTACATCTCTTTCTCCTGGGCTAGCCCTTTTTTCTTTCCACACAAACAAGATTCTCTCAGAACCACTGCCTGTCTCATTCTAACTATGAACAGTGCAATTCTTCTCTGTTACCTCAAATCACTGTTTCAGTTCTCTGTATGTGCCTCTCTTCCCTTCTGCCAGTGCCCAGCAGTTCAGAAACAGAAATGACAAATTCCTGTCACAAATAAAGGTATGATGTACAATTCCTGAGAATTTCCCTAGTTTAACTGCTTCCCTGAAATCTTCTGTTCCCTCAAAGATGTGTTCCTTGAGTCTGAGTGCTTTCTCCCCAAATTCTCATCTGTGTCACAATCACTCACTGGAAAGAAAGAGGGGAAATAATGTAATTACAAGATAGAGAGCATATTGGGAATGAGAACCAAGGGTTAACTCCATACACCAAGTACAGCAGTGAGTCAAAACAAACTGCCTTACCAAGTGAAGTTTTTAACAGAAAGTATTGACAAAGCAAGAAAACGGGGGACAAAGCATGGACATCTCCCTAAAAAGAGATAACAGACCTTTCAAACAATATATATATAAAATAAATAAATAAATTTATTCATTTATTTATATATCTGTGCACATCTCTGAGTACTTCCACTGTGATCCCATGGGAGCAAGCAAGGATCCCTCTGTAAGAGCACAGTGATGAGCAGAAATACCCCAATCTCCTCTTCCACCTGCCCATCAATCCTCCTCCTGCACATCCAATTCCCTCCTGCTCCTGAGACCTGAAAAATCAGGTATTTTAAACTATCTCCAGTTAGTGACATAGAAGCCCACACATGCTTGATGTCACAGACAACAAAATGTGTGTATCCTTCCATACAAATGGCAAATGTTGCTCTGAGCAGAGTCAGGGCAGACACTTGCTCCCCTTGGCCCAATGGCTGCAGAAAACACCCATCTGCTGCAGAAAGCATTTGTGCAGCCTTAGAAAGGCCACATCCCTCTCTAGGCTTCAAGTTTTTAAAAGGAAATGCAGGTCTTCTCTAAATGCAGGTACAAGAAGTTCAGTAACTTCCATTTATAGTTCCATTTTCCCTTGTATAAACTGTGCCTGCTTCTCTGGTTTATGTAGACATAGGTGGACTGGAGAAAAACTCAGTGAAGGTTTTCTATGAATGAACTAAAAGAATAAAAAAGAAGCTTCACTACAATTAATAAAAGCCCAGAGAAGCACAATAAAATCACCAGGGCCTTTCAGCTCATCTGGCACAGAAGGGCACACACCCCATGAGCCACCAACCAGGCTCCTGTTTCCAAGCTGTGCCCAGGTTCATCCACAACCTGACATTTCTGCCCCAGGTGCTGATGCTGCTGGCAGTGCCTCCGCAGCACAGCTAGGAAGCATTACAGCATTTCTCCTGTAACACCCAGTGCTGGTAATGGTGACTTTTCCTCATTTTTTCCAATTAATGTTAACCTAACTGAATGATTTACTGGGAAACAGGAGAGGAAAAGGAAACCTTGTATTCAGCTGGATGAAAAGTGTCATTTTTCCCAGTGTACAAGACAGAGGTCTTCACAAGAGGCAGAGGGTGACAACAGAGCCAACTGGCTTTTCACTCCAACCTCATGGCCCATCTACTGTCAGCAGGCTGAACCTTCAACTCAAGACAAATGGAAGAACTGGACATTATCCCCAGGTTCCTTCAGGGAAGCTGTAAGAGCTGTAAGAGTTCCTCACTCTCCACCTTGCCTTGGTACAACCCAAAGGTGCTGTCCCCATTTCCCCAGACATGGCTCCAGCTCACGACTGAGCTGTGGCATCCTGGGAGGCAGCCAGCACTGCTAATATCAAATACTGACAGGCAAGAACACATTTCTATGTTCTTTCACACACTAATGTCCACAGCCCCACTTAGTTTTCAGTCTTCTAGTCCACCCTTACAAAACTTCCACTGAGCTTTTCTCCAGTCCACCTATGTCTACATAAACCAGAGAAGTGGGCAGATTATGAAATGGAAAATGGAACTATGAATGGTAGTTACTGCACTTCTTGTACCTGCATTTAGAGAAGAGCTGCATTTCCTTTCAAAAACTTAAATCCTAGAGAGAGACGTGGCCTTTCTAAGGCTGCACCAAAAGGTACTTAAGAGGAAAAAAAAAAATAAATCAAAGGAATTAAAAGTAAATACAGAAGAATTATCACACAATTTCAGCTGGAGATTGAACAGACAATGCCCCAAGCTGTTTGTAAAAGAAGCTGCAGCACCAAGATTGTTTGGCACTGCAGCCCCTTAAAGATGAGCAGGGAATGAAATGAAGACCTACAAGGTAACAGATTAGTCCCCAAATGCCTCCTTGATAAAAACAGAGTTATTGATAGAAAATACAGTGTTAAAAGTTACTTTATAGTTCAGTTTTTGAATTTAACAAAATGTAACACTGTTCAAGGTAAAATTTAGATGGCTGGTGTTTGGGGTTTTTGGTCATTTTCCCCCCAAAATCTAAACTATGCTAAATGCAAAATCAATGAAAAGCTTTCTTAACTGTCTTAAAAATGAAATTAATCTGGGAACATTTATTGTTTCAATTGGCAAATCCTTTACTGGCAACCAAATGGTTAAAGAAAAAATAAGGGGGAAAAAGCCTTAAAAGACTCAGGAGAATTAGCTGTTGCTAAAACAATTTTATGGTCCTTTCCACTCCAGTGGAGGTAGTTTGTAAGGCTGACTGGAATCTATTCAATGCTGTCAAACATCTAACACTCCCATAGCCAGACGCCTCACAATGAATAACAAGCAGCCTCGCTGCCAATATGCCTGAGCTGCATTTTTTACCAGGGACTGGACCCCAACCCAGCAACACTCCAACTTCATTGTTCCGTGCCTTGTTAATTTATAAGACCAAAAATTAACCACAACAAACGGAAGTACCAAAATTCTAAAGCAATGCAGCTACAAAATCCATCATATTTAACAAACCACACTACAGAGAGTCAGGTTCATCAAAAGAACCTGCACATCTAATTCCTCTTTTGTAGTTTAAATTGATTTCATAATCGAAAATAACACTCAATTTCAGCAAATGACTTCCATAATCTGGGGAGGCTCACGGCAAGTGCATAGAATAAAAAAGAAAGAAGTAGAAACAATGAATAAAGTGTACACAACTCTTGTTGAAACACTAAGCACATCATCTGTCATCCTGAGTATCATCATTTCCATAAATATTATCCCACCCATTGATTGCCTTGCTCAGTGCTGTGCTTCAAGCAGAATCCTGGACTCTTACCATATTTACATCCTTCATCTTTCAGCTCTAATAATGCTGAAGTGCTGACACCAGACTCTCATTGCAGGGAAGACAGAGAGTGCTCAGTGACAGCCCTGGCTCTGGGAAATTACAGCTCTGCTCTCCTGGCAGCTTTATGATTATGGCTCTGACAGGCCTGGTGTTCTGGAGCTCATCTCCTGCCCTGGGCACATCCCCCTCTCCTGCAAGCTAAAGTCAAACAGGACACACACATTTCCATGGAGGGATCCTTGAGCATTTTCAGCTTTGGGGGAAAACGAGCACCATTCTCACCATGCTTCACACAACTGATGACTCTGGGGTTTACTTTTAATTATATTCACTGCTAGAATTCCCAGGATCTAATTCTCTAGGAACCATAAGGTGGTGCTGAAAAATTCCAGAGCCTGGGTTTGTAAAACAAAGTGAAGCAAAGCAGCTGTTTTGAGAAAAAGTGGCCGTGTCATGCAAACAGCCCTGAGAAAAACTAAACTCAAGTCCACAGCAGAACTCATGAGCTCATTCTTATTAAATAAAAATTGCTGCTGCACTTGCAGAGCTGAGCTGATCACCCACACTAAAAAAGACAGAGCTTTGAAGGAGTGAAGAAAGCAGGGGTCTGTGAGTGTCAGTGTGTGCACAGGTGCTTGTGGGTGCTTGTGCTGGTGTTGAGAGCACTGAACATCCCAGAGGGACAGGCTGGGCAGCCCTGCAATGCTAAGGGACATTGCTCCATCAGCCATGCACTGTTAAGGATGTATTTAGAAGCAGCATCAATGGGGTATCATTGTTTTCAAGCCTAAAGAAGTAATTACTCAATTGTTACTAAAGAAGTAACAATGAAGTAATAAAATGTAAAGTTCAGGGATTTACCCACCACTGAATTATTTTACCTAAATACAGGTAGTATCCCTAATTAAAAGTGACTTTTCTTAAATTTATTTTTTACAGCACTGTTTAGGCCTCTTGCTCTGAAAGCAGGGTACTGTTTCTTTCTACTTATCATTAACCTGCTGCCCTTACTCTCTACATCTGGCCCTACAGCATTCATTAGCACATGCACTGGAGAAGAAACACCCAAATTGTGCACAATTTCATCTGCTTTGAAGCAGCATGCATGCACATCTCCAGAGCACACTCATCTAACAGCACTTCTGGGACCCCACAAACACACACAAATACCTGACACATTTTCAACAAACACTTTGGCACAAGTGTACCTTGATTGTAAACAGGAAAAATAGCCACAAAACCACAAACAGTCCCAAAACCTTAACCACAAATGGTGAACCACAGATAAAGCTGGTCCCAGACCAAAAGCAGGTAAAAAGCTCCATCCATCAATTCCACTGATATCAATGTTTAACATAAGCCTTTTAGGTTACAGACTTACACAAAATCCAAGATTTAAGGAATGAAAAGTAGAACTTGGGTGCTGCTTCAGTAGGCAGAAAAGAGCTTTTTATCCTACTACAGACTAATGAGACATGAATAGTGTGGTTAAGCACTATCAGCAAGTCAGCAGCCAGTTGGGAGGAAAGCTGGCCCTGGTGAAGGGAGAGACACATCCATGCAAATGCATCACCACTCCTGCAAAAGCAACTGAAGGCTGCACAATTTATGTCCAACCCAATTCTTAGCTACATGTTTAGTCAAACAATATGACAGCTGGATAACACCCAGCAAATATTCTCAGAACTAACACAATTGTAATTATGTGGGGTTTCTTTATTCCTGCTCCACTTGAAAACAGACTTTTGGAAATATGTATTTCAATTTAACCTACTCCATTCTGACATAAATACTTAATTTCAAGCAGCTCTATTGCTCCAGATGAGAGGATCCTACCACCAGGCAATCAGGCTACTCTGTGCCATCAAACACCTGCATGGAAGAGAACTGGCATTGCCCAACAGGGGCCAGAAAGCTCCTGGTATCCCCCCAGGGAGCTGTTCAAGGCTACATGAGCTCCAGTTCTCCAGAGGACTTCTGTAACAAATGGAAATAAGGCAAAGGCATTAAACAATTTAGATTATTATTTCCAGAAATACTTCTACAGTACTCAAGTGTCAAAATGCTTTTAAATCAAGCAAATTGCACGTGGCAAGACTCACAAAGCTGACTACAAGAATTAGATGCTTACACTCCATGAAATTCAGTTGATTCCAGAGATATAGCTCCACTGCTGCTTTTTAAAAATCCATCCATGACTGACCATAACATGAGAGCAGTATCTTAATGAGTATAAAGCCCAAGAGAAATAAACCAAACATTTAATGCAGATTTATTTTTGCATGTTTCCACCAAGGTGAAAGCCATCCTCTTCCCTTTCCCACAGGAAAAGGTCATTGCAAGGTGTGCCCTCAGGGCAATTCCCCTGGTTTTTAAAAGGTCTCCTCCTGCCCCGGGGTTCACAAAGGATTTGAACACAATGTAAATTCACATAACCTGGGTTCATGAGAGTCAGATATGAAAGGACTGCAAGAAGTGCTGCTAAATCAGCCAGGGCTGCTTGGAGATCTTTCACAGAAACCTCATCACAGCTGAGGGCTCCTCCAGCTTCTGCTTTCAGAGGAGGAGTCCTCCTAAGTGCTTAGAAAAAGCAAAATGCCATTTAAAATAACTTTACTGTTCTTTTTTTATGGTTGTTTTCTGCAATCTAAACACAAGGAATTGAATATACTGCTTTAACCCCTGCTAAGTACAGTTTTTATACTTATTGACAGCTAGTGTTGATCATTTGAATTGGAAAACTTGCAGGAAGGAAGCACCTGAGTTCAGCCCTGAGTGTTCTCCAAAGTCTCCAGGAGTGTTTTATGATACCATTCAATGTCATTAATCAAGGAGTTCATTACTGGCTGGCAGAAACTCTTTGTTGCTGTGAACTCACTCAGCACAAAGTTATTTTGTTCATAGTACTGCCACTTCCTTTTCAAATTTGTAAGGTTACTGTGCATCAGCCTCCCACTGCTGCAAATTTGGCACTCTTTTCTCTAAGCTTTTCTTTCCCTTAAGGTGACCATTTAACAGACCTTGGGTCTTTTATTTTTTATTTCTGCATTCCTCATAATTTAAGATACTTGAGTGCCTTCCAGACACTGCTGATTTTTTACCAGAAAATTTACAGTAAGATTTTATATTTGTTTTCCCCAAAGGCCCCTCCCCTGTCAGTTCTGGCCCAAGGCCACTGCAGTAACACAGGCATTCCAAGATACCCCCAGTATGTTTTTCCCCTGGCAGATGCCCCCTTCTGTCCTTGAACCTAGAAGAAATCTATATAGTTTGCTTGTTGGGTGCAAAGGTCCCACGTGCTGCTTCTCAGCAGGGATCATCTGTTTTGGTTAAACACAACACTTCAACCCATTGATGAGAGGAGATTGATCAACCAGCCACCAAGAACAACCATCTATCTACATGTTATTTCTGTTTGGTCTTTTTTTCACTCCCCTAAACTCTAATTTGCTGTTAATTCTGTGTAATTTGCCTCCCAGGTGCCAGGGACACCCCAGCTGCAAAGGGCCACAGCAGGAGTGGCTGGACAGGCATGGAAAGCCCAACTCCTTCGTCTGGATTTTCTCTGTCAGCAAGGACAACAGACCTTGCTAGAAGCTTTCACCTTCTCATGCCTTTCTTGCATCTCTTCTGAGCCACATGAACTTTTAAGAAACCACACTCAAGTGATCTGCCAAAAATAGGCATCAGAGAGTCTCTTTCACTACAGCCTGAAACCAGACCCTTTCAAACAGAAATGGTATTTAGTGGATCTTTTCTCAATATTATCCATCTTTCCCTTTGATGTCATGGAAAGGTTGTCATTGATTTTGATCCACTTTTGATCACAATCACTGTTTCTGTGCTTCCTGACACTCCTGCAATTCCATGCATCTTGCATCTTAAACATCCCTTTCTGTATTTTTCCTGCCTCTATCTGCTCCTCTTCCCAAAGTTTATTCTTCTATCACTTTGTTATATCACTGTTATCACATTAATTGGTGAGCTTGTCTCTGAGAAATTAAGTGCCTTGAGGCACATCTTTCTGCTTTCTCCTAGTGCTTAATCTCTGATCATATCTTGGTTTTATAATCCCTATCAAGCCTTTTATTGGCTTTTGCTTTTATTACTCCTAAAATCACAAAACACAATATGCTGGACTTTGCTCTTGCCTAACAGTCATCCATCCTAAAAATAGCAGCTCTGTGGCTTTTTACATTCTCCTCATTTAATGCTTTCTCAGCCATTATAACATTAGCAACAAAATAAATACTTTATGCTTAAGAACTCCTTGCAGTAAGAGCACAAAAGAAGTACCAGATGTGCCTTCCCACATTCCAAATATTCTGCTAGCACACATCCCTTTGCATTTCCCATGCCTTTGCATTCCCACCACAGGCAAAGGGATTCTGATCCAGAGACAGGACAGGGGAACCTCTGGAGCTGTGAACTGGCAAAGGAAATCTGAAGGAAAGGAAATGGAAAGGAAATGGAAATGGAAATGGAAATGGAAATGGAAATGGAAATGGAAATGGAAATGGAAATGGAAACCAAAGGAAAGCTAAAGGAAATCTGTGCCTGGCAGGGGAGCAACTCCTGAGTGCCCACTGGTCCAGCAGGAAAGCCATCCCACAGCTCATGGGTGCCTGGCAGAAGCAGCAGTGCCACTGTGGGCACAGGATGGCCAAGCCTCACTGGAGGCCCAAAGTGAAGCACTCAGACCTGGAGCTGGTGGGACTGGTCACATTCCAGCCATTTCCAACCCAACAGAAACCCTCACTCTGTTTCCACCCAACACTCCTGCTGGAGTAGGGCTGCAGGTCCCTGCTGGCCCTACAGGAGCCAGGGAATGCCTCAGTGGGATGTGGGCACTTCAGAACTGCCTCTCCTCCTGCTCCTCTCTGTATTTCAGTTGAGAGAAGTTTACTTTCATTCTGAATAAAAAATAAAATTAACACCAGGAATGATGTGTAAGTACAGAGCTTGTACATCAGTGCAGAAGCTGAGCACATGAAAAGGAGACCAGCTTTAAAACACAAAGGCAGGGAAAGAAATAAACAGAGAGGAAGATGCTAAGGAAGGGTAAGGCAAACTGGTGTGTGCAGCTGGCACCACGAGGCAGCCAGGGCTCCTAGCAGGAGGAAGGACAATTAGATTGAGCAGATGAAAGCAATGATGATGATTGCTGGTGCTGCAGACCCGGGCTGGCCTGCATTAGGCTAAGTAAGCTGGATGCAAGCCAGCATCATTGAACAAATGGCATGGCACATCCCCAGGAATCTGAGGAGAGATTACCAATATCTGAAAGGTGACCTCTCACACTTGCTATCCCAGCAAATCAGGCAATTCTCTTGGCTGTAATGGACAAGATCAGTAGAGGCCACTCTCCTGAAGTTATGCATGCCTCATACAAATAGGATTTTTAGTTTTAGATTTAATATCAATTGACTGCACCTCATTTGAGCAAAGTATCCTAAGTGCTTTATTGGTTTATTTCAGCCCTTCCCCATTTTAAAGAAAACATAATCTAACTTTCCATTATTCACTATCATCCAGGCGGGCAACAAGAGGAAAAAAAGACCCCTAATTTTTAGCCATATTGTCTATTAAAAATGTAAAATGTTTCCTAAAAGGGCAGGCACATTAATTAAGGCTGCCTCAGGATAAATGAAGATTACTAGGAGTGCTCTGCTTTCCTGGATGAGTTTTCCATTATAATCAAATGAAACCAATTACTGCATTTGTAATGGAAACTACCTAAGCTGAACATTTCCACTTTTGCAGAAGCTGGGGAGTAAAGTGCACACGCAAAAAAAGGTCTCCAAACACTTAGGAAAGGAAAAGAGAATGTAACTTTTCTGGTGAAAACAAAGAATCCTGTAAGTAAAACCAACAGTAAAACACTGGGTACAAATCAAATGGCCCCAGTGTAATTGAGAATCACAGCCTGGATTCCCAGAAGCCATCTCCAGCAGGAAATCCTGAACCTGAGCACTGAACTCCTTTCCGCTTCTTCAGAGGAGAAAATAAAGCTTAATTAGGCTCAATTTTCTAAATGATGGTTATCCTCTGTAACTAATCAGGAAAATTTTAAACCAGTATCAGATGAATGCTTGTTCAAACAGTGAAACATGCTCTGTCTTCTAAATATCATCTTACTCTGCAGGCAACTGAAAGGACTGAGGGTAATACACACTGAGGCACAGCTTTTATTTTCAAACATCCTTTGCCATCCTACTGAGCAGCCCCTAGAACAACACAGAACAGCACCTTCTTCTGCACAAGGAGACTGCCAGTGACAGAAAGCAAAGATAACTTCAGGGGAAAAAAAGAATTAATGGAATTTCAAACACAACAGCATTTTCTGAACTTATTCCAAATGGAAGAAGGCAAATGTTTAAAGGTATTGCTAGGGAACTAAGAAGACCCCAAATAAAATTATTTGAATAATCTTTAAAGAGAGTCAGGAGCCTGAAAGACACTTTGGAGAGAATTCTACTTCCAAATCACCTAAAAGCAATACACTCATTGAATTCATCCATGATTATCCACCATTCCCCTGTGCATGAATTTTACCCCCAGTAAGCCAAGCAAGAGCATTTTAATGATGAGGCTGATAAAGGCAATGCAGAATTATGTTTCAGCATTCTGTCCATGAAATAAGCAATGAAGCTCTACAGTGATTTTAGAGGTATCCATCTATAGTCACATAAAAGCAATATATAGTAATAGGGTACTTTGATTTCTGGTTCCCTTTTAGACTCATTTAAAACAACTTCTGAGTGAAAACAAGGGCAGAGGCAGGAACACTGTACACATGTCCTAAGTTTAACACTCCTCCATGGGGAACATTGTGACACCACCAGACTTCAGCACGCAGGCTCCAGTGCTCACTATCCTACTCAAGAACCTGGAAAAATTTCATGAAGGTTTTCCATGTTCATGTCTGAATGTCAGATAAACTAGCAAGTTTGCCATTCATGAAAAGGAAAGGAAAAGTGAGGCAATATGAACTGAATTTTAACTAAAATGTAAAGTGAAATTCTATCAGAATACAACAAGTGGTTGGGGCTTTTTTTAAATTTCTGTATTATACTGACTCTGTCAGGTGTCCTACAGTGAAGGGAGCTGCAATATTAGGGATTTTGGAAGGTTGCAAACACAGAGGCATTTTTCTCCTATTAAAAAACCTTCCTTTGTTTAGAATAGACTCTGCCACAGCTTCTTTCCGTGGAATCTCTAAACTGCTTTCTCTCTTACATGTTGTGATGACCAAAGTTCTACACAGAAATTATATCTTTAAATTTGTTCATTTCCATCTCTGCTCTCTCCAAGAACTCCTTTACTTTAAAGACAAGCAGATCTACCTGCATTTCTTAGATTAGTCTTTATACCCTACTTTAGGCCACACTGCTACATTTTTTACCACTGACAGTTGTGTTAACTTCATACAGACATAGGCAGCTGCATCCTCAGTCATTTCAGTAATTTACATCCTAATCTCCAACACCCTCCAAGAACACCTGCCAGTCATATGCTCCTATTATTTATGTGACAGCTCTACCATCCTAGTTCTTTCCCCTTAATCTACACCACTCGCAAAGCTGTTTCCAATTCAAGTGCATTTTTCTCCTTTACTTATGTAAATGCTGCCAAATAAGTCTGAATTTTTTCACGCTCTTTTCCCAACTTCTGTATGATAGGTGTACTTATTACAGACCTGCACTACCTTCCTGATGTCTCAGTCAACACAAAAGTAAAGGGGCCGTAAAATTGTGAAAGCCAATTCTTTTGCCTTTATTTAAAAGATGACTTTTCTAGGCTCTAACACCAAATCCTGTGGGATGTCCTCACATGCTACAATTACATGCCAGGATAATGCCTGATTGATATCCAGTATCAATTTTTGTTTAGAAAACTCTGCAGGAAAGGCAGAGCTCTCTGCTATACCGGGCTCCTTCTAAAGAAACAAATCCCCCCAACTCTTTTATTTCAAAGCAGGCTCTGCTGAACCCCACCATAATTCTCTGTAAAATCTGCATGGATTATTAGACACGGATCTAGTTAAAGACTAAAAACTGCTGCAAAGACAACACCAACGTGTTTAAATGTTTATCCCCAGAAGGAGGAAACTGATAAGTGGGAGCAGCAAATAATGAGGGTGCACTTACTGTGGCAGAGAGCTGTGGTCCATTGAGCTGTGCGTGCAGGATGGCCTCGTTGATGGAGCTCCAGATCCCCGCCAGGGCCGTTTCCAGCTCGTGCGAGGCAGCCATTTCATTAGCCAGATATTCCAGCGTGGAGATGAACTGCCTCCACTGAGCATCCAGCTCTGCCACGCTGGCCAGGCAGCCCCGCATGACGTTGAGGCAGTATCCCACGCAGGGCCTGATGAGGGTCAGCCCCTGGCAGTGCGGGCAGTACTGCATCTTCACCAGGGCCCTGCTGCACTCCTTGCTCAGAGCCGCGTGCTCCGTGCTGTTGATCACCTCGATGCCCAGGCTCAGGGCCTGGCTCAGCATCCTGCTGGCCCAAAGAGATTTTGACAGCTCTGTGACCATGTTTCTGGAATAGTGTCCGAAAGGATTGATGTCTTGCCTGGTAAGCCGCAGACACTCTGTGTAGTCCTCTGACAGATCTGTGATTCCTGGGTTTATTAGCCGGCTGTACACCAGAGGAAAGAGGCTGTCAAAGAACCGCAGAACTGCACTTTCCACCGTGGTCTCTGCACCCAGAATGTAGAGAGAGATGTCTGTAAAAAGCTCCTTAACGGGCTCTGCTGCTTCTTTAGCCATAGGTCTGTAAGCTGTCTCAAACAGGGAACTTGTGCGGTTCTCAGCAAAGCGAAGCAAAGACTCAAAGGCCTCTAAAAAGGGGCAGGGGAGAGAAAGAACTAGAGGTTAATGGCAGGCACCTGAAATCTCAGTCACAGGACTAACACTGTCCTGAACAGGAACATCAGAGTTACGTGGAATCTGCAATATCAATGCAATAATAGGTAATACAGCTCTCAGCAGTAATATGATTAAAGGCACCCCCAAGTATTGCCCGTGCGTAATGAAGGCAACACTTTACAAACAACTGTTTTGCTTAAAAAAAAGATGAGTCTGCTCTCACTAGCCAGACCCTGATCCACCAAGGACTCACACAGATTCCAGGCTAGGGTCAGAGGACAGTCCAGGGCTGTGTAAGGTGGTTTTTAGAACTCACACTGCATTTGGGCAGTTCAGCTGGGTACACTTCCAAAGCATCCCTCAGCTCAACTGTGAGGCAGCTGAATGCACACAGAAGCTGAAGGTTTTGTTTCACAATTCTTGAGTGGGTGGCTGAGAGGCACTTCTTGCAAAGTACAACTTCAAGATGAAGGAAAATAATATTGCTGTGTGAATAAATTCTCTTCCCATTAACATTGGCCATGTCTGGACACCAGCCAGCGGTTGGGGAAGACTTGACATCATGTCCACTATGACCCAAAACCAAAGTGAAATAAACAAATCAGGAAAACATTATCTCCTTTAATTACACCATTTCTGAGTGGCCTAAGAAAAAATAATATTTAAGGAGTTCCACAGTTAACACGTTTCAAATGGCACATGGCAAGTATTATACACCCAAACCACTGACTGGGGAGCTAGAATTCATGGACAGGGCAAGGAAGGCATCAGTTTTCCAGATTATTTTTAATGACACAGGAGACAGTAATCCACACCATTCCCACTGCTTTCTTTGGAAGCTCTCCAACAAAAAGCCTCTGACATAAACCATCCTTGCACTCCTCTGGGTGGCAAGCAGCTCCAGTCGAGGCAGGAGATCTATCACTCCACAGCTCCCGAGGCCTGCCCAGATAATGGAGGTGTGGACTAATCTCCCACCCCATTCATGGCAACATGGCTGTGTGATTCCCTGCTCTGCAGCACGGCCCCAAATCACCCAGGGATCAGCCCCACAAGGAGCAGCCACAATACACAGCTCCAGATCAGCACAGCTGGCAAGGTTCTGCAGCAGAGCCCGCACTGTGCCATGCCTGGGACAGCCCCCTGGGCAGCTGACCCCTGCTATGACAAGCATCACAACCCCTTTAGCACAGGGGGTGCTTTAACCACACTGGTAACACAGCACATCTCACTGGACAGCCCCTGGGCAGCTGACCCCTGCTGTGACAAGCATCACAACCCCTTTAGCACAGAGGGTGCTTTAACCACACTGGTAACACAGCACATCTCACTGGACAGCCCCTGGGCAGCTGACCCCTGCTGTGATAAACATCACAACCCCTTTAGCACAGAGGGTGCTTTAACCACACTGGTAACACAGCACATCTCACTGGACAGCCATCAGCAGCACTTTGCACACACACACTGCAAAAAATCCCTTCAGCACTCACACTCGGATTACAGCAGCTGATAGTTTGGAAGGGCTTATAAAATCCTAGAAATTAGGAAAGCAGGTACACTCCAGTTGAAAAGATGACAGAACATCCTTGGCAGAGAAACACCTTGCCGAGTTTCAGACTGAAGCAGAGCTGACAACAATTCTGAAAATTGGATCCAGGACAGGAATCTTGACACAACCTGAACTGTGGTTTGTTGTGTGCTACTGCACACTCTTAAAGGGGGTTTTTGTTTGCCACATCACCTCTATGAGTTTATTCCTACAGGAAACCAAAACATTGTTTTTATCATACTAAAAACTCAATAGAAATATTACAAAACATAAAAACAGGTGTTTAAGTTTCCTCCCTATGCATGGTCCCCTACAGATATTCAGCTTATAATTAAATTATAGGAGCAGGGACTGCTATCTCCAATGCCACAATCTCACACTTTCTTTTATCTTCCCTATCTATAAAGGCAGAACTGCAGGCATCACTCTTCTTACCTGAAAACTAAATAAAATTCATTTATCAATGTGTTAGTGTCATTATTTTCCCAAGACAATAAAAGCCCCAGTGAAACATATGAGCAAAACATCCATTGGCAGCATACATCCCAAAAAAAGAGATTTCAGGAGATTCCTGGGATACTAAGTTGCAGGCTAGAAACCATGCAGTATTTAATTTTCAAACCTCTTAACTGTGAAAATTCTGCATTCTATTAAATAAAATTCTGTATTATTCTGAGACAAGCATGAAATCATGATATATAATAATGACATTTATTTTTCATGGTGTAAGGGAAAAATTGTGATAACAAATAGCTTCATTCCCCTTGCAAGAAGAGCCCTCACACCAAAACATGGCACAGAAACACTGCTGGCGATTATAGATGTGCTGCAAACCCCTGTAAGGCATCATGAGCTTCCTTATAACCACTGGTCAGACACGAAACGTGACTCGTGCCTTAGGGTAATTACATTTCAGAAGGAAATAGGCAGGTCCTTTTCCATTTTTAAGGCATTAAGAGGTGTTTGAGACAATCAAATTACTGTTCTCAGACCTTTCAATCAGAAATTAGTTAAAGGGGCTTCATGCAGTCAAATGATGCAGCAACAATGGACAGCCTGAGTTGTGGCTGTAGAGGGCAGGAGTGCTGAGGTGATTATTTATCTGCTTTTTAGTCCCCTTTGTGTGGTACTTTGTACAAAGTTTCTAAACTCCAAGGAAGGTTTACCACTACCTGCAAGACTAGTTTCTCATCTATGCTGTCAAATACAGCAAACTTCAGGCAGTTATGAACTCACAAAAAGCTGAATTCTAAGCCTAAAGATATACTGGGAGAATTATTTGATCATCTTTCACTGCCTTTGGCTTCAACACAACCCTACCAGCAGCATGGAATATATTGCAAATATATCAATTCTGAACAGAAATAAGCCTTAACTGAAATAATCCAACATTTGATGAAAATATCAAATTAAGACGTTTTTTGTCTTCTACTTGTATTAAAGCAAATAGGAAGGTAGAGAGCAAGGTTTGTTCCCATGCTGCTGAAAAATCCCTTTTTGATTTAAGACTGCAGGAAAAGTGAAGTGACAATTAGTTTTGAATTTTGAATGCCCCCACTGGTGACTATTTAATGAAAGGCAGCACCACCTTCCACGGGGAGGATTTTGTTCAAACCATGTGCTCACAGATGATAGTCACCATGTCTTTGGCTGGAAGGTTGTGCAAGATCTCCAGTCGAAAGGGGCTCAGTTTGGTATTAATTCCTCAGAGGTAATGCAATTAATATGTGTAATTAATGCAGATATGCTTGCACCTTCCTGCCCTGCAAGATTAGTCGCAGAACAACTGCAAGCAGGACATAGTGAAGAATCATTCAGCCCCTGGAATACCCCTGTTTTTGTAATAAAAAAGAAATTGGGAAAATGGAGACTTTGACATGATTTACAGCAGATAAATGCTGTAATGGCAACAATGGGAGCTTTACAACCAGGCCTTCCTACACCTACAATGATTCCACAGGAATGGCAGATAGTTGTCATTGATCTGAAAGATTGTTTCTTCACTATTCCATTGGCTGAGCAAGACAAAGAAAAATTTGCTTTGACTGTGCCTTCCATAAATCATACTGAGCCCAATAAAAGATATCAATAGAGGGTATTCCCCCAAGGCATGAAAAATTCTCCAACTATTTGTCAATGGTTTGTGGCACAGGCCTTGTCAAAAGCCACCTGACTCCAGCACTGACGTGCCTGGACACTCCAGCAGAGCTGCTCAAACCCAGCTCACCTCTGGAAGTTCTCATCTGTCCTGCTGGGCTCATGGAATGAGCTGTGGGGACGAGCCCAGCCCTGACAAGATCCACGCTGGGTTTGGGGCTCCCGTGGCAGCACCGACCCTGTGCTGGGCTCCAGCTGCTGCCAGCCCTCAATGCACCCAAGCTGGATTATGCTCAGTCTGACACACTGTCCTGGCTTGACTATAGGATTCCTTTATCCCCAGTTGTCTGTTCTCTTTATGCTGAATAAGAAGTTTTGCACCTTTAGGATGTGAAAAATGCGTGTTTTATGATTGGCTTTTTGCAAATATTAAAATGAATATGATATGTGTTGTGTTAGAAAGTTATGCTGCATTAATTCTCTTAAGTAGCGTGTTAAATACAGTTTTAGGTTATAACAAAATGTTAAAATAGAAACTATGCTATGTAGGATACTTTTTTCAAAGAAAGTACTCGCACTGAGATAGCAGCCACAAGACACCTGAATCTTTCAGAGAAAAATAATTTATTGCCCCATTATCAGGAGAAATGAACTTCTTCCTGCCTCAAGGGCGCCGTCAGGATTCAGAGGCAGAAGCTGACACTGCCCAGCCAGAATCCTGTGTTTGAATGGAATTGATGCATCATGG
>JAYDZK010000016.1:23838405-23850021 GCA_034509185.1 Euphonia xanthogaster
AGCAGAGCACCGGCAGCTCGCACCTGCGGCCACCGGGCCGGGCCTGAGCCGCGGCATTTCCAGCGCCAGAGAGACTGGTAAGAGACTGAGTGAGCTGAGCTGCAACCCGGGGAGGGGACTTTCTGGGTTTGTCATCTCATTCGGAGCAGCAAGAGGTTTTATTGTTTAATATTGTTTAGGTTTGATTGTTTATTAATAAACAGGTTTTTTTCCACTTTTCTCCAAGGAGGTATTTTCTCCCAGACCAGTTGGCAGGAGGGGCCGATTGAATCTGCTTTCCTAGAGGAGCCCTTTGGGGGGGGGGGTCTCTCCCAAATTTGCCCCAAACCAGGACACACACACACACATGAAGTGTGGAACAGAACTCCCCAGCTAGCTGAAGTCAGAAAGGGGTACGTTTATTGACAGCACTGGGCACAAGGGGAATAATTTCCCAAAGGCATGTGCAAAAAAATCACAGGTTCTGGCTCCCTATTTATCTAACAAGTCTTACATACCCACATAATCACCCAAAATGCCTAATACATATTCATTACCTAACCCCACCTATCCCTGCTTTGTATTAAAATGTATTTAAATGAGTCCAAAGTTCCTTTTATGCCTGTGCAGTCTCCTGCAAGATTGAATTGGGTGGGTGGGTTCTGAAATTGGTCAGTGGGTTCTGGAATGGGACAGTGGGTTCTGGAATTGGTCAATGGGTTCTGGAATGGGACAGTGGGTTCTGGAATGGGTCGGCGGGTTCTGGAATGGGTCGGCGGGTTCTGAAATGGGTCGGTGGGTTCTGAAATGGGTCAGTGGGTTCTGAAATGGGTCGGTGGGTTCTGGAATGGGTCGGTGGGTTCTGGAATGGGTCAGTGGGTTCTGGAATGGGTCGGTGGGTTCTGGAATGGGTCAGTGGGTTCTGGAATGGTGGTCTGCTGAGGTCAAAGTGCCCCTTTACTTTTGCCTTGTTGGCAGGCTTTGGACCTCTTGGCAATAGCTCAAGTTTTGGGGCCCAGGTGCAGCCACGGTCCTCTTCTTTTTCACAATTAAATCTTCAATCTTCACCCCATCCTGCTTCTTCAAACACAGTAAAGACAGGCAGGTGATAAACAACCCTAGCCTTAACTACTTTATCTGCTAATAATTAACTATACCTTATTATTTCTACTCTTCTTGGTATACTCCTAATTGTTTCTATTCCCCTTAGTAAATCTAGCTAACTTTTTAACTCTTTCAGTTTGTTTAAACCCTTGATTCATGCACAGATGGACAAACATTGCTTTGCTAGTACAGCATTTGTGCTTGTTCATCCCGAACACGGCACAGCTTGGTTTGGAGCAAGACAGAAAACACACCCACCCTGACACAGAGCACACTTCCCTCTCCTCAGCCAGCTACACCTCAAATTCCTCCTGCAATGAGAATCACAAAAATTCCTGACATATCTCACACCAGCTTTTGCACTGTAACACTGCTGACTTCTTCAGTGGGATTTAATCCTGGATTAAATCCACTGCACGTCACAAAATGCTGCAAGGATGGAAGTGTTTCTGCTAGAGAACAGTGCTACAGGGAGAAACAAATGCAGGAGGAACCTGTCAATCTGCTCAGTGCTGGTGTACCAGCATTCTCCAAATATCTCCTCTATTTTCCCACCACCTGGGGGTCTATTTGGGGAAAACCAGGTAGATATTAAGTTTCTCATGTCACATAAACACCACATTCACCAACCTGCATGACTTCCTTTCAGCAGGAATAGCTGCTTGAGTTTTTTAACTGCTGTCACCTCTGTCTCAGTCTAATCAAGTGCAACAGCTCTCCAAGTTTCTGTCCACCTCTCCTCCTGCAGCCTTATCCTCCAGGCAAGAACCAAAGATGCACAAGTGCCACAGATCTATTTGCCACTCTTTCTGCCACAAAAATCTGCCTGGGTGTGTTTATTTTTGTCAGGCTCTGAGACAAACAGAAACACAAGCTCAAGGAAAGATGTGAGCAGAGGATTCAGTGAAGTGCCCAGAACTGGTGTCAGAGCCTGCATTCAGGGCTGCCCTCATCTCATGAGCCCTGCATTTCTTACTTGGAAGGTAGCAGATGTGGTCTCAGGGAACACACACAGATAGGAGCTTTCCAAGAAAATCTGGACTGACATATGATAGCCATGCTTAGAGCTTTCCTCACTCCTGAAAGGCCTTCACAAACTATTGAGATCCTTATTCTGTAAGCAGCTGTGGGGCTCAGATGGAGAGCATTAGGCAAGGTTAAGCAACGTCCTCCTTGCTGGATTATGGTTTAGCCCAAACCTACATTCTTTTCTTTCCAGAGATCCAACACAGAAATATTAGCATGGAAACAATTTCACCAAAACAAAGGCAACCTAAACACCAGATACCTCTGCCCACAATAATAATAGGATTATTTCTGCCCCAAAGTAGCTGAGGCTGAGATATTAATGCCTGAACCCAGAGTCCTAACACTCACTGCAAACCACAACATGCCCGTGTGACAGGGAAGTCACTGCCACTGCCAGCAGCCTTCTGTGTGCCACTCCAGGACGGAACCTTGCCCACAGAACTGGCCAGGTAAGACCACCCTGCTAAAGCAGCAGCTCCAAGGAATCTGTGATTCCTGCACTCTGCAATAACTCACTGCCTGCTGGAATCCATTTAAAAGATCCACCAACTCCTTAAAAAAAGAAAAAAAAAAGGAAACTCTTACATTATAAACATCACGAAAAGATTTAACAATGCTCAAACCCCAAAACTATCTATACAGACTCTATACAGAAATAACATCTGTGTACATTTTAGATTTTGACTGTAATGACGAAAGAAGAATGACAAATTTAAGTAGCTCCATTATTTGTTTGGTCTCTCAGGACCACACTAATATTTGGCTCCTTTCCTTTCAACATCTTGCATTTATTACAGAGCTCCAGAATGAATGAAAGCTACCCTTGGTTGAACAATGGCTTCCTTTTCAAGCTTTCACCTCCATTAAGATTTCTGCATCTTTACAGCTTGCCAAAATAAAGAACAACATATTAATATTTTGCAGTGGTAGAATTTAAGTACAAACTGTTTGCAATGTGCTACAGGGAGAACAATGTACAAAGCAGAAAAATCACACCCAGACATACATCTACATGGTGCACACAGAATAAAATTCATCGCTCTGCTTTTGGGTGTACGATGATTTCTAAACAAGTTTAAAAGAATAGGAACAAAGAGGGCTTAAAAACCATCATTAAATGGGATGAACAAGAGATTGGGTTTGGGGTTTTTTCTGATTAATTTAAAAAAAGAATGTAAGTGCAAAGGAAATTGTATCATGTTTGCAAAGACAGAACTCCAAATCCATTCATTCATTCAACTGCTTTTGTAAAGAACTTTGTGTAACTTTCAGCTTAATTTCAATTCTGTGACATTTTGCTAGGAGCAAAATTTCCAAGCCTTCAAAGTTTCCTACTTATCTTCCTTATTTATCCTCCTGCAGAACACAGGGCCAAAGCTCTCTATAGATACCCCACTTCCCATGTGCCTTGCTGCTTTTAGAATGGCAGTCTTCCTATCCATAAACACAGGTGCTCTTGATGAAGCTGATGAGAAATCACATGTTAATAAACACATGCTAACAAACATGTCTAGTGAGGGAATGATGCCTACCACATCCTGAATGACACATCACCAGCACTTGCAGGAAACACAGCAACCTTGCTCCAAAACCATTCTGGGCCAGAGAAAACCCTGGAAGTGCTCAGAATCTGGGCTGAGCAGAGAGCATCTCTTCCTGCTGCTCACCTCCTGAAGCTGCTTTTAACAAAGCAGGGGCAAAACAGTTTCAGAAGCAAGCAAGCAAAGTCAGTTTTGGCAAGAGGGGGGAAAATGAAGTTTGAATTTACTCCCCTTTACTCACCTTAGAGTCCATCAGTCCTTCACAATATAGACCAGATGGGGAAAAAAGCAGCTTTCCATTACTGCACTTTATTTAACAGTCTCCCCTTGTCTACATTGACAACATCAGATAAATACCCTGCTGTGCAGCTGCTGACAGAAACTTCTGCCCAAGCTGGAAAGAAGCCTGTGCCTTCTTTTCTGTTCACACCCAGCAGCTATGGATACTGTTCATTAACCAGGAATCAATGAGCAGAATTATTTACAGGCTACTATTACCTCCTTTAAGCTACTGCTTGATTCCAAGCGTAATTCCATACTGTTTTTAACTTTTAAAAACTTATGAGAAGTTGTAAGGGCTTTAAAAAGTCCTAGAAGTGAAACTTTGGGAGCATGGGAACACTTCCCTTCCTGGCCTTTCCTCCAGTGCTGGGAGCTGGGACAGGGGTTTGCCACAGGAAAGCCTCATGCAATGTGAGGGTCAGAGCAGCTGACCCCCTGCTGGAATCTGGGAATGTGGGCAGAGCCACAGCACTTGGGAAAACCCATTCCCAAATGTTCTGCTGGAAGACTGACTTCCAAGAGCAGCTACAGGAAACACACAGCTGAAGGACCATCTTCTGTCTTGGGATGAAGATTAGTCTTGCTTCTTTTATATGCACAAATCTATTCTGGCAGCCTTAGCACAGCTTTGCAATTATATAGGAAATAATCACCCCCCTCAGACTGCTGCCCCAGCCAGCAAACCCACACTCTTTGCTCCATAACAGGAAACTTCCTTCTTTTACTATTTCTTCCTGTACTTTTTTTGTAAATTTAAGCAGTTTATGATACATTCTTATACAGGGAGAAGGGGGGTGAACATGCAGCTCATTTTTGTGCCACCAGTGTACACGAACTTTGGGTTATTCTGATATTATTATTAGATTCTATCAGTAATAGAAATAACACCAGGTTTAAAAGAGGCTGACTGCTTCAGAGGTTGGTGAGGCGAAGGGAGAACAGGCAATGGATGCACAAGCCCAGGAGATGCCTTAATAACAGTAGAATGGGCCAGCAATAAACACAATCATTTGTTCTGCTCTGGTCAGTTTGCCATGAAATCACAAATAATGGTTCCTGTAGACTGTGCTGGGCAATGCATCCAAACTGCTGGAAGAGGAAACCAGAGTGCACATATTCTACAGACTGAATGGCCTTGGCTTCGTAATTTCTTCATCATTTCCATACCAGCAATGCTTAACAAGTTACAACTAGCTGCAAAACTATTGGCCAAAAACAGACTAGAGACAGCTTTACACTCTGTGCCACATCCCCAAAGCAAAACTGGCCTTTTTAAAAGAAAACACTACATGGAGAAGCTTCTAGAAAATAATTAAGTTGTTACACTTCACAGAATCAGTTACAGTTTGCTGGCTTGACTTTGACTGTTCACTTCTTATTTCACCTTCAAACTTTTTTTGTGAACACAATGAATGAGCTGGTAATTAAATTTAGCTGTTTATTATTTCTGTATACTCGATTTCAGTACAGTTGTACATTATTTTATACACTGTAATTATAGGGTAAAATGACTTTTTTTCCAAGTGAGCAGTCTCAAGTAAAACCGAGTCAGCTGGCTGGCAGAAAGCTGGAGACCAGATGTGGAATGAACCTTTTGTGACACCACTGGGCTTCTGCTGACAGATAAATAAAGCAAGGAGTTCTCTGGGAGTGCTCGTGCAGTAGCAGGCTGATGGACACCTAGCAGCAGCACGGTGAGATGATCCAGAGGAGCAGGGAAAGCCCTGAGGAGAATGGCTGGATGTGGCACAGAGCCATGGCTATCGCTCTTATTTCCCTCTCATCAAAACAGAACTCCTAAGGATGATCCATACAATTCTTATCTGCCAAGTTCAAACCTGTCAGCTGTTACTTAATATCAATCCACAGTTTTAACAGGATTTGCACCAAGATAAGTGAGGAAAGAACCACGGCTGTGCCTCAACAACATCAGCTGTGCCCTTCACTGGCTTTCCAAGGACAAGTGATTTATAAAAAACACTTCCCACAATCCATGAGGGGAAAGCCACAAGCAGTTGTGTATCGGTAGGCAGCCAGCTGCTCACACAACTGTAACCATCTGCAGTTATCTGGAGGTTCAACAGCCAGAGTTATCTGATTTATCTGATCAGTCACTTACAGGGACAGTGATGACACAAGTCTCAGCTACAGCAAGTAGCACAGAATTCCCAGGATGGATTCCAGCACAAAGCACTTGCGAAACAGCTCTGAATGACAACTCTGGAACCATCACTTTCTTTCAAGGCAGACCCACGGGAACAGTCTACATTGCTTAAATTAGGACTGATCAAATTAGTCTAATGAACAAAGCTTCTGCCACAAAAAAAAAGCATCCAGGTTTATTTTTCGAGGCTAAACGCCTGTGTACTGTTGCAAAGATGCACCATCAGCTGAGAAAACAACATATTTCCTTATGAAATAAAGTTTTCTAGTAAAAAGAAACAGCTTGAGCAGTATTTTCTTAGCAATGAACCATGGCTCATCACTTCAGGGGATGAGGTAAACCCCTGGTGGCTTTGCAGGTAAGCATCTTGCTGTGGGGTGGGGTTGGATTTTTTACAAATTTTAGCACTGCTATAAAAACATAGCCTTTAAAAGTGTGTTGGCCTAACAATCCAAGACTTGCATGGGCCTAGAGAGGATGAATGCTGGCTCTAAAAAATGGACTGCTCTCAGTTTGCACTCTTTGGAGTAGAGACCTGTGGCTCCTTTGAGTGAGCAGAACAGCCAGCACCAAAGGCCTGCACACTCTTTGCTCCTATTTTCCATACACAGTGGTTTATTCAGCTATAACTGCACATTTCTCAAAGCTGACAGGGTTGGTACCCAAGCACCCAGTAAGGGTGGAGCTCCAGGTACGACCAGGGCATGTCTGATTCTGGGGTGAGCAGAGGGGTGACGCTGCTCCTGGGGATGACATGTGTCACTCTGGCACCCAAAAATGCCACTGCTGGTGGGAGATGGTGCAAAACCCTTACCTTGTTCTTCCTGGGGTTCCACAGTCTTTATTTTTCCATGTGTTAAGCAGTTTTGCAGAGCTGAGAATCACTGCACTACACAAGACAGCACAGGGGTAGTTGATAAATGAAAATAATGCCCATATTGCAATCTCTAGGATTATGACTTTCAGGTAATCTCTTCCCACAGACTGCTGGACAGAACAAAGGGGAATCACTTCTCATTGGACTTCCTAAACTACTCTTCCCAGAAGGACCTTTGGAATGAACTACTTAGTGCCAACAGTGTAGTTTCCAGAACTAAACCAGGCTTGTTGGAGAATCTCTGCACATTCATGCCTGCTGTGTGGGCTGGCTGGAGTGCCTGAGGCAGCACATCCTTTATTGTGGCATTCCAAATGCTCTGGGCCTTTATGGAGCAAAAAAATCCCCTTAACTGGAACCTGTGCCTAGGTAAGGACAACATTTAAATGACAACATGTGTAAGGCATACACACACAAATATCCAGGAGTAAGCAAGAGGACTGTGGCCAGAAATCCAAAATGCAACTGTGGACACAGCTCATGTACAAGTAAAATGTGGCTGTGCAGATACTGCTGGTTGATACTGCTGGTTTACACTGCCTGAGGAGAGGGACTATTCAAATAAATACTAGGCAAAAAAAGCCAAAAATTGCTTCTGCAGCCTTCCTGAAACTGAAAACCATAGAGAAAGTAAAAGCTGTGCCAACTGTGCCCCGTGCCAGGTACTAATACCAGGGAGAGCAGATGCCATGGCTGGAGAAAGAGAGGGCATTCAACGCTGGTGGTCTCTGGGAGCCCAGACACTGCACAGGGACACAATGGGGCTTGGCCAGGGGCCAGCCAGCCCTGCCAAAGCTCTGCTGACACTCTGCTCTCTGCTGGGCTGCCTTAGCATTTTAGCTGTTCTACTTTTCATATATCAGTAATAACTCCAAACTCCATCAACTCTATATGGAGTGTGAGCTGCTGCTTTCCCATTTTGGGCAGACACAACAATTCCTCTCCAGGCCTGGCAGTCAAGGACACCTCACTGCCTCAGGCCCCAGAGATGGAAACAAAAGGGAGTTGGGGGGAGCAAATTTGGGGTCAATGGCTTCATTACCTGGAGCTGGAATTGGCAGATTAAGCCCCAATATAAAAGTGTGAAACCCGTGAGCCATCATCCATTTTGGGTGCAGCCCCTGGGGGGCTTTGTCTGCCCTAAATGTACCTGAAGGGCTTCCATAAATATTCCTGCTTTTCACTGCCTTAATTCTGTCTGGCCTCAGTTTTTTTTGGTAGCCCCAAAAGGGCATCACATGTCCACCAGCTGAATAAAAACAAAATCATCTTTACAGGAAATGCACCAGCCCTTCTTTCATGTTTAGATGCAAGACCAAAAGGCCTCTCATCCAGCAGCCAGGGTGGCTTTGCTTGAAATCTTCCCTAAACCAAACTTTAGCAATGCTTTGGAAAGGTTTCCCCACCAGGAAGGGTCAGGTTTCAGATGTCACACTTTTTCCACTGCTTCATTTCAATTTCTCTTTCAGCAAAGGTCACAACTGTTTGGTTTCATAGCCCTGCTGCTGCCCATCCCAAGGGGAGGATGATTTGTAAAATTTGGGTTTTGCAGTCCTGTGGGCAGCAGCATTCCCCAGAAGGACTGCCGTGGAAGTTAAGTGCCTCATCAAACCATGCACAAACAAACAATCCTTGATGCTCTGGAGTGTTCTTACCACAATCAGACAGAGAATTCTTCTCTTCCTTGGGTAAATTCAAGATATAGTTGATTTTTTTTTAAATTTTATTCTATTTCAAGATATATTTTTACCTCTGCTAAAACATCAAAGAGTTAATGAAGAGCACCAGATTTCAGCTCTGAGCAGGGCCTTGCAGTTTATCCTTCATGCCATAAACACAGGTCAGACATACAGCATTTATTGGGGCTGAGTCAGGAGCCAGACTTCCTGACAGTGGCATTAAAATAAAATAAAATAATAAAATAAAATAAAATAAAATAAAATAAAATAAAATAAAATGCATCTTGGCTTTTACAGACCTATGGGAGCAGAGAGAAGCTACCACAGATTCTGCCAGCTGCTCACCAGCCTTATCCTTGATGGAAGAAAATTCCCTCTTTGCTGAGCTGTTGCCCAGAGCAAGTACAAACAACACACCAATCCCAAAACCAAAACTGGGGTTGGGGGTGTACCCAAAGCTGGCCTAAAGACAAGGATTCAGCAATAGCACCTTCATCAGAGGGAGCATTAAACCCTGAGGGAAGATGGAGCTTTGGTCTGAAGGGTTTGGCCAATAACCAGTAATGTTTGGAGGAAAAGAAAAATAGGGTTTTTTTTCCCAATTTCTCTTGGTCTTTGACAGCTTCAGATCATGCCATGCCAAGGGATATTTGGTGGAACTGTAGCTCATCCTGCAAGATCAAAACCTCGACTTTTGGAGCAGCATCCACAACCCAAGTGCCCTTAGGCCCAAGGCTGGGTTTGCTGTGTGAAGATGCCCAGCACACCAGAAAAAGCTCTGCTTTGTGCTGCTTCAGTCAAACACTGATTTTTATGCACCAGCACCAAAAACACACAGGACTTTTTTAGATTCCAGTGCTGTTCTTAGCATAAAGAGAGCTGGAAAGAAAGCACTCGTGTGCTTCCCATTGGGATATAAACCCAACATCTATTTCAGGGAGAAAAGGAAAAAAGACATTATTCAATTGTCACCAAAAGCTGAAGAACACACAAAACACCATCTTTGTGAAGCTTGGGATAATATATGACAATATTTTAAAGGGCTTTTTGCCAGTCAAATGTTTTTGTTATAGTAAATTCTTCTGCTTAGCATGGGGAGACTGAAAAGGGAAACCACATGAGGATGTTCCTCATAATATCCCACTGATTTGAAAGGGTCAGATTTTCTCCCTTTGAGATTTGGTGCTGGAGTTAATTAACCTCATTTCCAAAGAGCATTGGAGTCTTCTGTTCTTAAAACTGTGCAGTGACAGCAGTGCCACCCACCCCACGGCAATTCAGCTCCTCAGTCTCCTCAGAACATTCTGTAACAACATTTCCTTTGCTGTGATTTAAAACTTTCACTACTGTTCTTATTTACGCTGCACATGGGAAACATTTTCACATTTTGCCTCTAACTTTTAAGTATTTTAAGAACATTATGTGTCTCTCATTGCTCCTCTCCGCATTTCATAAACCCCATTCATACACCAAAGGTCACAGTTGTTTTTAAACCTTTGATCATTCTTGTTTTCCTCTTCCAGGGTGCCTCCAGTGCTCTTCATCTTCTCTCAAGTGCATCCCTGAAGTCCTGCCCAGCAGGAAGGAAGGAGCCCAGGAGATGGAAGATCTGAAGACAGGGGAGCAATGGGACAAATAAAAGCTCAGAACAAAATGGTGCCATCAGGAGGATGTTTGCTCACAGCACTTCTCCTTCTGGTACAACACTCAGGACTACAAAGGAAAAGCCCAGGGTTCTTATCTTATCTGAATGTTTGCACATTTTTAGCAGTGACTCAAACCTTCTTTAACCAGAGTCCAGCTGTGTGAGTTTAAATTTGTTAATGTCAACAGTAGATAGGTCTGGCTAAGTCAACCTTTTACTTTTGGAACAAAGTCTGTCCCATTATTGCTTCCCTTCCTCTCCCCTTTTTCTGCTTTAACCATGCAATTCATCTTTCCTGAGTTCTCTTTCCTTAAGAAAGTAGAACATAAGACCAGGTTTCACTGATTTTCCTTGCTATAATGGGTGTGGAGAGGCAAAAAACAAACCACAAAGTAGCATCACAATTTATAAACAAAGTGGATGAATAAATAACAAAGACAGGAGATGCAAATAGAAATAAATAATCATAGAACAAGCATAAGGCAAGTGAGGTGATCATCTGTTTTTTATTAATTTTTATGAGATTTAAGAAATGTAGAAAACCTGCAAGGTCAAACCCCACTACATACACCTAAAGCAAATATCAGCAGACTTCAGAGAAGGAACAAAATGTGGAGGCCACTGACCACAGAATGAGTTTCTCCTCACGATTTTCTGTTTGTTCCTCTTCTGAAAATAAAACATTCTTCCTCTAAGGAGACAAAGATGAGGCAATGGAAAAGGAAACCTTGTTTAGGAGTAAGGAAATTGTGGGCACCGTTTCCCAGCAGAGATGAATCCATTTACATGAGAGAAGTTGCTCAGATTGGGTGGCGTGACCCCGTGGCTCTCCTGCTCCACAGACACAGCGTGGAGAGCAAACCCTGGAACATTCAGCATCAAACCAATTACACTGAGTTTGCACCAGGAAAGAGAAGGAAGAGGGGCAGAAAACCACACTTTTCACATCGAATTCAGCATTTCTTCTGCTAAAGCCATTCACAGAGGCATCACAGCTTTAAGCCACTTTTGTGTGGGTTTTTCACAGAACAATTTTTACCACAACTGTGCCTTTTCAGTGGAGCTGTGTGTCCATCCACACTCCTGTATTGTAAATGCACTGTGAGCCCCGTGGCAGGGAAGAACCATGCATCTGACTCCATGTGCTCACAAGGCTAATTTATTACTTTATGATACTAGATATATTATAGAATACTATACTATACTAAAGAATACAGAAAGGATACTGACAGAAGGCTAAAAAGATAATAATGCAAACTCGTGACTCTCTCCAGAGCCCTGACACAGCCTGGCCCTGATTGGCCAAAGAGTGAAAA
>JAYDZK010000016.1:23850121-23888781 GCA_034509185.1 Euphonia xanthogaster
CTCTTCCGCTCTGAAAAGGCTGCTCTGGTGTTCCAAATCTCAGATTATATCCAGGTAGGAATGCTTGGCTCCTCCCCTTGGGTGGAGCAGCTCCCAATGGGATGATGTAATTTTGTCAGTCATGCAGTGACACTCAACGACCATGAACAGAAGGTATTTCCCAGAGGGAGGATTGGTTGTGGAAAAGATAGAGAAAACTGCCCAATTAACAGAAGATAACTGCCCCACCTCTAGCAGACAGGAATAGAATACACACCCAGCTACACCTTTCAACCTGAGACAATCCATCAATGTCATTTCATGAAGCTTGAAGAGTAATAAGAAGGACTTTGAGAACAAAACACTCACAATAAGAAAAACTGTACCATTTTGGTAATCCACTTATAGGCTGTGTTTTCACAGGAGAATTGATCTTAAAACAGCTTATTCCTGAAGCCCTTTTTCTCCATGAAAAGTGTGACATACATTTTCATTTATTAGCTCCACCTGAATCTCTTTAAAGTTCAATTCCTTTATAAACCCCTATTTTCTGGAGATAAATATCATGGTCCTATAAGCTTTCCATCTTTCTGATGGAAGAGGTGTCCTGTTGTTGCCAGCATCACAATTTCCCATTAGTGGCATATTTGCAGCTTGTAGATAAACATTAAATAGGCTACGCTAAGGCACAAATCCCTATGGAGCAGTTGTTCTGGTCGAACATTTAAATAATTAACAAAATCCCCATAGAGCAAGGCAGGCCTCTTAGCTCCTTCACCATCAGGGGCTGAATGATTTTGGAATGATTTATTGTCATTAAAGGGAATGTTCAGTCTAGTCTCCAGAGATCATATGCATTAAATAAACTTGAATGGTTTTGTAAAGACATAAATACATTTGTGACATCCTTATTTTATACAGATTTTTTATGGTTTATTAGTTATAATTTTACCACAAGTACTTGAGATTCTTCTGCAGTGCATACACTTTTTGTAAAGTATTTTATTAAAATATGGAATCTTACCAATCCATTTAAAATAAATTGGTTTTATTGTTTTGGCATATTTCTAAACATTATTCCTCACTATGAGCTGCAAGAGCATAGAATATTTCAATTCCTTGTGCCCTTTTTCTTCAGTTTCTTCTAGATTTTTGTAGAGAAAGGCTAGAACTCTTGTTCCTAACCCACGGGAAATACAATATTTTTATGCATTCCTATCTGTGCTTTGCTGCTGCTTTGCTGTAATGCAGGCTAAACCTTGTTTACTAACCTCAGGGTTAGTTCTGGTTGGTACAATCTAAGTACTTGGACAAAATGTAAAAGACAAAAGGCCCACACACAGAGAGAAATTAATTTACTCAGGCCACAAGGGAGATGCAACAGCAGAGCTGGACCCAGAAATCTATGGGGCCACATCTACAGTCCAATTTCTTGGCAGGAATATATTGCATATTTTTCAGGGCTTTTGATTTGTTTTTTACTGCCACTTTATTCTGTTACCTGCTATTATACATAATCAGTCTTTAGTTTTTTCACCCAGCATGCCTTTTTTTTGAGAAAAATTCAAGTGGAATGTACAGCTTTCTATGAAGAAACATAGCTTTTGTGTATAAGCTTCAAGACAGCACTGTATTTTCCCCATGTGACAGGAAGTTCCTTACTAATAAAATAGTTTTTCCTACATTATAAGGGCAATAAAGATAAATATTCATGTAGCCTGACTTCCTGGATCTCGAGAGACATCATTAGTTTTTAAATTCACTGCTCAAATGGACACATGGTGTTTCATACAAGCTGCCCCAGTGATCCCACATCAAACCCTGAAGAGGTGCTGGCTGCATGAGACAATTACAGAAGAAAGTTGTAGTAGCACCTGTGAGGGTGATGGGGAGCTTGAAACATCCCAAAAGAGATCTTAGTTTGAAACACCCCAAAAGAGATGTAGTGCTGCTCCTGTAGATGGAGATATCAGTGTGCTGAGAGAGATGTTGGTGTTGAGAACCAGTCCCTGGCCCCTTCATGTTTTCCCTGTATCATGGTGCAGCACAAGGAAATCCTGGCTGTGCTGTAAGCTGAGAGCACAAGACCCTCACACAAAGTCCTGGCCCTGCACAGAACAACCTGAAGGATCACACCATGTACCTGAGAGAGTTGTCCAGCTTTAATTTATAACAGCCAGGGGTCCACCTATGTTTGTTTTTGTCCCCAAGTTCAGTTGTTTTATTTTTTCTTTTTTTCCCCAGAGCACTTGTAGCGGAATGAAATTAATTGGTTTGTCAGTGCAAGCCTAGAATTTATTGTGACCAAAACAGCACAAGCAGCAGTATTGAATCATCTACCTTCTGCACCAGAGCTGGGGGGAGCTCTGCAGAAACTCCTCCTTGGCATGAAAAGGAGTGGTAATGGGGGAGAACTGGTCTGTACTGGTGGGAATGAGTCTGTAAAAGATTGCAAATTCTAATGTACAGTGAGGGGTTTGAATATTAAAAAGGAGATAATTTGACAGTAAAGGGAGGAGCAGGCTCACCCCAAAGTGGGGTTCAGGCTGGAGAGGTTTCCTGGAGAGACACACGGAACCTGAACGAGGCAGCAGCTCCCTTGAGTGTTACCCCATTGTCCAGTCAGGCCCTGATCTGCAGCACTTCCTTTGGCCTTTTGTTGTCAGTGACTTGGGGCTTTCAAGATAATCCCTCCTATCTGAGGTTTAATATTTCATCCATTCCAAATGGGATAAGGCTAAGACCTTGTTCATGAGACCTCAGCTTAGGCAGAATGTAATTCAGAATGTTGAAAATAACTTAAGCCTGTATTTCTTACCTGCAGATTTAAGGAAAGTTTCTTATTTGGTCTCAACCTCTTTTTTTTCTTCTAACACGAAACAGATACAGTTTAATTTTAGAAACCTGGAACTGTGTATAGACCAGCAAGTTTTTCTTTTCCCAAATGACACTGATTTGAATTTAAGTCAGGCTGGGCATACAATGCAATGAAAGGTGTTTTCCTTTTTATACATATATTTGTGTGAATATTTGGATATACAAACAAATACATCAATAGCCAAACCCTGAAAGTGCCTTTGCTTTCACTTCTCTGCACATTTTCCTCAAACTTCCCCTGCCCATGCCTCCCCTGCACTCTGTGCCTTGCACACCTGCCTGGACAAAGACCTGAGCAGCATGATGCTGCTTTTCCCTTTGACTTCACAAACACCTGTGCTGTGCAGGAAGTATTACAAGAAATACACCAGAAACTGAGTGCAAATGGCTTTTCCAAATTGTGCTGATGATAGAAAATACCCTCCTCTCCAGCTTTAAAATGAAACCATATACTAGCTTGGGCTGCATAAAATAGGGGACACCTTAGGAAGTATTAGTTTCAGTATTTTTATATCCAATTTGAAAAAAGAGTCCCACACCAGACCTCTATTAGCATCTATGTTTTAAAATATTCCCAATCTGGAACATTTTTTTTATGCTTTGCTTCATACCCATGGTAGACATGTAGGGATTTTATGAAACATTATTGAAAAGGAAAACATAACTTTGTCAACACCTTAGCCTTCAAAATTTACACAGGTTACTTTGAAATTGCTAACTCAGGGCTACCTGAGGTGCTTGTTTGCTAACTCAGCAAACAGGGAGTTAGCTGTAGCTATTACCAGAACAATTGTTACACACAGAGATTTACCCATCAAAAATCACGGGAGGGCACGAGGAAAATGAGGGAGGATGTCAGGACTAATGGAAATGAACTGCTAGGCTGCAGTTTTACTGCCCAGCCCAAGGGAGCCTGGGAAATGGATGTGAGAAAATTATTCTTGTCCATTGACAGCAATTCAATCTGTGCTCCTCCAACAAGCTGAGTGGGGAGGGGGTCACTCACTCTGGCCCAGGCAGGTGGTGCTGGAGTCCCTCAGCTGCCCACTCATCCTCCCACTCCATGGCACCTTTAAATGATCCACATCCAGAGCTTCAGCTTCCTCTCCCTAACCAAGGAGGTGCTTTGAGCGCTTGGGTTTCTTGGTTTGGTCTGTTTGTTTTTTTTTACTGGATGAGTCAGCATCAGTGAGATTTGGACCGAGGGTGCTCTCCAACCTGCTCGTCACCAGTACCCCAGAGTCATTAGAGAAGAAATGAAATAGCCCAAAGATTAAATGTCAGTTTTTGTGCTGCCAGATGACCTGTTGGGCACCACACTGCGGTGCCAAGCAGATGTTGGGTCTGGAGAGCACAGAGCCTTGAGTGCACCATGGAAGGACAAGAGACAGGGCACCCAAGCTGCAGTGAGATCAACCACACTAGAAATAAGAAACCTCCTCACAGAGAGGTGAAGCACTGGCTGCCCACATCTCCTTCCTGACTATTCTCAGCCCTCTGCTGGATGGGGTTGAGCAGCCTGTCCTGACCCTGGTGGGCAGGAGATGAGACCTCCACAGCCACCTGCAGCTGGATGGTCCCTCGGGACACTCAGGAGAGAGCAAAGTTCCTTCAGCCCTTGCTGAGTTCACCCTGTGAGTGCTCACCTCCTACGGGCTCCAGATCACAGCAGTCATGACATGAAAAAAGCAATAGCAATTTTTAAAACACCCACAAATCAAGCAGTGATGGTCTGCGTGTTTCTTGCCTGATAGCTCAGCATCTTTTTGTCTCTCCTTTGTCCCCACATGGCATGTTGGGAGCTAACACTGACTTCATGCAGGCAGCAGGGTGCTGGGGTTGCTGTGGCAATGATTTAAAGCTGCAGCTGCTCCCTTTTGCTGCTGTTGATCTGTTCGTGCCTCAGATACAGTGCTTCCAGCCCTGCTTGCTGCTCCACAACAGCTCTCAGTGCTCTTCTGGGAATGGTAGTGCTCTTGCTGGGTGAGATAATGGGTAAAAAGTGCAGCCTCCTGATACAGTATTCAGTATTCAATATTCTCGAGGTTCAGTGGAGATTTGTTTCTATATATTCCTGTTCCTGCATTTGAGTCCTCCTTCCTCCCCACCGTTCTGGTTTCTGAACAGAAATCATCATTCTGGTTTCTGATCCCCTGGGCATCATCAGGGCTGCTGAGCCTAGTTGTGGTGTCTTCAGGATGAAGGAGGAATTGATGAATCTGGCCCCATGTTCTTAGAAGGAGAAGGCTTAACAAGATAATACTGAAAAACTCCTGACTGCTTCCAGAGTCCCGACACAGCTGGTGGTGATTGGTCATTAAGTAAAAACAATTCACATGAAACCAATGAAACAACCACCTGTTGGTTAAACAATCTCCAACCCCATTCCAAAGCAGAAAAACAAGAGAAGCAATCAGGTAATTATTGTTTTCATTTTTCTCTGAGGCTTCTCAGCTTCCCAGGAGAAGAAATCCTGGTGAAGAGATTTTTAAAAAAAATATGGCAGTGACACCCAGTCTCATCCAAAGGCACTGAGGGACAGACAGTGGCACTGCCGTGCTGACAGGAGCGCAGGGGTGTAACATCACCAAGCTCACCCTGCTGGGCTCTCCCTGTTCTGTGGTGGTTTCAGCCCAGGGTGAAAGCTGAGGCTGCAGCTGCAGAGTCTTTGGTGTGAATGTGCAAGATGATTTAAAACCTCCATCAAATCACAGACCTGCTTGTGCTCAGATATTGCAATGTTACCCATTCCTCTTATTCTGCTTCAGTTCCTTATAGAATTTCAGTTTCCACATTGAATATGGATCAAAAAGTCCCATTTTTTTCACATAACTTTTGACAGGTTAGATGTTGGCTAGTTTCCTCACAGACAACTCCCTTGACATGTTTATCCTACTTTCCAGTTATAAAATCAAATTCATTCTAGTATTTTAGAGCTTGTTATTAATTACATTTTAACGCAAGGAAACAAAACAAAGCTTAGAGGATGCACAAATTTCTAGCAAGGACCATATGAGGATTTGCCTGGCTTGGTCAGTACTAAATACAGGCTGAATTTTCTACTTCTCTGCTCCTTCTATGGCAATATCAAGGTCGGTCAGCTTAAACTCCAAGATGTACTGAAGGTCACAAGCACAATGTGTTTTTCCACTGTTCTCTATGGCAAGATATATTAGAGAAGAAGAAAATTACTTTCTGCGCACCAATTTATATTCTCCAGGGAGCAGGGCTTGTAATGCTCTGCAGACCTTTGGTCCATGCTGGAATCAGGGTGGGAGAAGGTGTTTTTTTCCTCTAGGCAGTTAATCAAGAGCAGAACACTTCTCTGAGCTTGCACATTAAACGTGGATGGATGGGATCAGGGTGTGCATCCTTGCTCATCTGGACACACTTGTGCAAACCTAGGGCCAGTGCTCATTGCAAAAATCAGATTGCAGAGGATTGTCTATGAAGTCAGATCCTGTGTGTGTCTTTTTCTATTTGATCCAAGCATTAGAGGCACGTTCAACATTTTGTTTGTTAGCAAGATCTCCAAAATGTTTGTACTCCAGTTCATGGTCTAGCAAAGTTAAATTTAACTTGTTAAATTAGATAGTATTATTAAAGTGATAAAAGTCATTGCCAAACATCAAGTTTATGCTCATGGTTTCTTGCCTGGCTGTGGAAGATATGGAGCATTTTGAAATTTAAAAATTTTAAAAAACCCACCTGTGACACTCATGCAAATTCCAGAAGTTCTAAATAAAAACTGGATGTTTACATATTTACCCTGCTCAGGTCCCAGAAAAAGTCCTTTATGTGCTAATTGTCTGGAAATATTGAGAATTTACAGCACTTTCTTGGAGTAACAGCCATGGCAGTCCCCCAGTGCCTAATTATTTCTGTTGCTGATTTTCCCTGTATTCTCTTAAAAAAATACTTTCACACTCTTTTACTACCAGATGCTTTAGTGGCTCCAAGCACCACCTCAAAGGGACAATCTACTTAGATGTTTTAATCCTGCCAGTGGGAAGAAACAGAAAAAGGAGTTACTACTGGTGTGCAGGAGTCCTACACACCCTGTGCAGGGTTTCTGTTGATAAATTTCTGGCTTTTTGCTGAAGAAAGGGCTAACTCAGGGGGTGACCCAGCCCAGCCCAAGCTGGTTACATCACTCTGTGCTGGAATCACTCAGGTTTTTGTTTCACAGCATCTATTCCCATCTCTTTCCTGCAGTCTTTTGACCTCTGGATACGTTTCAATTCAGTGGGCTGCAGGTAATTAATTATAAATTACCTAACTGCTTAATTATAAATGAGCCAGACACGGATCAGATGGAGCCTGATGGTGGCAAAGGCACAGCCCAGAGCTCCAGCTGTGCCCTGAGTGCTGCCAGCACCCTGCTTTGCTCCAGCTTGCAGTTAGCTCAGGGCTCTCCAACACTTCCCTGCCATCCCCAGCGAGGATTCGCCTTCCAGCAGAAATTACTAACTTTTGGTGGAGGGAGAAAGCAGCCAAGGAAGAGTAAAGGCTGTGTGAAAGCTTGGTAGAGAGTGAGGTGGTACCAGTTGTGGGTTTCTCTGGGTTTGGATTGAAGGCACTGGAGAGTTCATGTTCAGACTCAGGTGTTTATTATTTCTTATCAGTAAAACAGTCTCACAACCATGAGTTCTGCAGCTTTTCATTAGCAAGGCACAAAATGGCCAACTATCTCTTGTTACAAGGGCTTTTAAGACTAAACTACCCAGTTAAGAGCCGACACCTAGATTATTTTCCCTTTTAACCCAGTAACTGATCCAAAGAGCTGCAATGTGGAATTTTCTGTCCAATTACAAAACATCACCCAAACCCAGGAAGAAGAAGGAAGAAGCATGAAGAAGAAAATCAGGACAATACCCTGTGCCCTCCATCTTGCTTCCATCCCCAACATACTAAAAATCCCAAAACCTAAATTTCTCACCCAAGTGATGATACACCTACACTGCTCTCTATAATCTATTTCACTTTTTTGTGGATTCTAGTCTATCTTGGAGTCTAGGAAACTTTCTCCATGGATGAGGGTCAGAGTCAGTGCTCCCCTGGGGGTCAGGGCACCCCAGAGCAGAGAGAGAAATATTCCCAGTGCCCTGGGTTTCCACAGTCCTCTGCAGCACATTAAACTCCAAGTTGCTCAAAACAGAGGAGAACTGACAGAAACCCGACATCCAGGCTGGCCTGTGCTTCCTCTGCTGTGGGGTGTGGCAGGAAGGACCTCGCCAAAGTCAGGGAGCTGAGGAAAGAAGGGCTTTTTTTTTTTTTGCAAGGGGAAAAGTGGAAGAGATGTTTCTGAGCAGGCAGAGTGGGGTTTCAGGTTGTTATTTATCCCCTTTCCTGGGTAGTCACCAAAATGGCTCCATTGGATCTCCAGCGTTGCTTCTATGCATCTTATTTTGGAGAGTGAAGTTACAAGGTGAGATATGAACTGCTCTCCATTTCTGTGGGTGGACAAAACTCCCAGATTTAAAACTTCTCTCCGTCTGCTCAGCCCTCTAAGTCCCTTGCAAGATCTGACCTCCCTGCCCACTTAGTAAATCAATGGTTTCTAAGGCATGTAGAACTGATTTTATGGCAGCAAGATGCATTTCACTAGATTTATGTTATTAAACTGAAGGGGGGGAAGCCTCCTTTTATTTGGGGCAGTCCTTGAGTTTTACAGGCTTGTTTGAGTAAGTAATTATTTGGGTAATGCTGGGGCCTCCTTTATTGGATCGTAAATGCATCCTGAACAGCTCTCAGAATAACAAGCAGACCTTTCCCTGAAAGGCCAAGGATTGCCTTGATTAGCAAATCTGAACATTAGTAGTTTACTTTGTGATTAGCTTTGCTGCTGAGAGCTGCCTTGGTTCATTTCTCTGGGACTACTCACAGGATTGAGGCTGTGTGTAAATGTTTGCAGGATCAGTGTCACAAATGAAAAAAAAAAAACAAAAAAAACCCAACCCAAAAGCCGTTTCTTTGGAAACATCCTCTCTGACCATGTTAGGGAAAAGGATCAGATAATTGGGATCTTTATGATGCTTATTATAAAAAATGTTTTGGAACCAGTTCAAGCACCAATCAGAAACCACATTGTTCCACTAAATCACTTTCAGATGCCATTTCAGATACAGAATACAATTACTCCTAGTTTAAAAATATAAATGTTCCCTTCAAAACATGCACACACACACACACAACCATTTTAATTTCTTTTATTTTTATCAGTCTTGGCTGGAGCACAGGCCTTCCACAGATGATCTATCAGCAGTTTCTGTGCCCTTTCCTGCTGCCAGGCGTCGCGCAGAGCCCGCGTCCCGTGCAGAGGAGCTGGGACAGGGACTGTGGGGCTTTACAGGCTAAAGAGCTCTGGCACAAACCAGGAGGCTGGAGGCCCAGGCTTGGATGTCTGTGTGCTTAAGAAATCAATTCAAAGCAAAACCTGGAACAAAAACTCTGCCTGAGTGCTGCATTAAAAACCCACCCGAGAGGCCTGGAGGGGCTCCTGGCCCGTGGCTTTTGGCCATTGGATCTCTGTGGGCTTGGGGAAGCAAACTCCCTCCTCTGCTGCCCGCATGCACTCCTGGTTTTTGGGGGAGCCTGGTTTTTGGGAGGCCCACGTGTGATGAGCTCAGACTGGGAGCCTGGCCCTGCTGGTGCTGGGGACCCCCCTGCCAGCCCTGCTGGGAGCACAGGCTGGTGGGCAGCTGGGGAAAAGCTGAGGAGGGAAAAGGCTGCTCCACTGTGGGCTGGATGGGCTGGCCACCCTCTGCTCTCTGGGGTCAGCTCTTTTTCATAAGGAAAATTTGGCGTTGGCAGCGTCTCCTTCCTTCTGAGCCAACCCCCAGGCACCTCCGGAGGGTTCCTCAGCCTCTGTGTCAGGTGTGACTCATTTCCCTGGAGGCAGCATCCCTGCAGAGAGGGAGGACAACAGCAGCTGACCCCAGGACTCGGGCAGGCAGCAGGAGGCTTGGCACGGTGTCAGTCTGGCAAGGAGATGCCCTGAGGGAGGGTGCTGAGCCTCAGGCTCTTGTGGGCTGCCCAGAGGACTTTTTCAGCTCTGCCAGCACACTGAGTTGACTCTAAGTTGGGACTGTCTGGGACGTGGGTAATGGAAATCTTTGGAAACCTTTCCTTGCTGTCAGGGAGTCATGCTCTGTCACTGCTGGAAGCCTCCAGAGTGGTTCTGGGCTGGGGAGCCCAGGCAGAGCCTGTGGAGCCCAGCCCGGGCTCCTGCCGTGTTCCCCAGGCCTTGGGGCCCCCGGGCTGGGCTCGGTCCTGCCGTGGGACAGGAAGCCAAAGACACTCAGGAGCATTGCCCTAGGATCCAGACAAAACCCCCAGAGGTGCCAGACCCCCAAGAACCTGGCACAAAGCCCTGGGAACCTGGGATCAAAGCAGGGAGAACAAGGCTTAGGGATGCTTGAGGATGTTGCCATCTTTCACATGCTCCACGGGCCATCCTTTTTTATTTATTTTTTTCTTTTCCTGGGGCAAGCAGAGGGATTTCTCAGCTTCAGAGCATCACGAGACTCTTGAGGGCTGCATTTTGGAAAAAATATATGGAAACATTTTCATACTTTCCAAAACAGAAGATGCTAAGGGGTTTGTTACTAAGGGAAAATTCCTCCACTGGTTTTGCACAGGCTGAGATTTCTGAGTTTCCTTAGTGGCACTCGTGGCTTCTTTAGGAGAGCTTTGCTCTGACACTGAGAGGAATGGCCTCTGAACTCCGTGGCAGCTTGAATTCAGCGTGAGGAATCCCAGCCCCAGCAGCAGCAAGGGAGAGCAGGAGCTCAGGCAGGCACGGTGGGTTAGCTGCCACTGCTGGCGCCTCGTGCTGCAGTCAGGGATCTGCCCTGAGCCAAAATCTCAGCAGCCATGGCCAAAGACCTCCTTGCTGCCGTGTCTCCAGTGGCTGGCAGGCACAGCTGGAATGGAGAGCAAAGCCACTTCTGAAGGAGGGGTGTTGAGACTGAGGTAAAGGTTGAGGAAGCATTTTACAGCAGTCTGAAATAAATCTGAGAGAGGGGATCTTCAGAGGCTCTCCTGACACCAGCGCCTGATTTTACAGTGGGAGCAGAGGCAGGCTGATGCAAGGTGGCTGTGGGAATTGGACCATCAGTGCTCTGGATTTTTGGTGTTTCTGACCACAAAACTGGAGGTGTGATTACTTTTGTGATGTTTTGTTGTTTTGGAACAAAAAAGTCACAGCCTTGTTCAAAGACCAGGACCTCCCTGTAGCTTGCTGCATCTCTGAAGAACATCCCATTGATCCAACTGGGCAGTACCCTGCCCAAGTGAAGAGCAGCCCACAATCCCTTGCTATGAGTATTGTTTAATTATCACACATTAGTGTCATTAATCATTTTGTTTTCCAGCAAGATGGCTGCAGCATTTGCTGCAATGTGCTGATTTCTGTTTCAAAGGGACGCTGCTGACAAATGCCTCCCAGCCCTTGTGTTAAGATGTGCTTCTTATCCCAGGGATGGAAGCTTGCTCTGCAAGCAGGAAATATTTTTCACTGGTGGGATGGGGTAATGTTTCAGGTCCTGATGTTGTGAACTAGAGAGGCATTAGTGATGGGAGAAGTGGGAATGGGTTGAAAGTGAAGGAGGGTAGATTCATATCAAATGTTGGGAGGAAGTTCTGCACCCCAAGGGTGGTGGGACACTGGCATGAGTTGCCCAGTGGCTCTCCCATCCCTGGAAGTGTTCAGGGCCAGGATGAACAAGGCTTGGAGCAACCTGGTCTAGTGGAAGGTGTCCCTGCCTACGCCAGGATATTGGAATGAGATGATCTTTGACATCCCTTCCTGCCCAAACCATTCTGTGACACTGATTTGATGATCAGGTTTGAGGGACTAGTCATTGGTAGGATGTGATAGTTTGTGAGAGATAGTTTTCATTTTTCTAACAGTGTAAAAACAGTTTATACAGGTGCTGCTTGTTTTTCATCCAGGAATAGATTGTTATGCTAATGAACTGCTCACACCAGGACTGCTTGCACGTGGGAACCTGCAAAGTGCCAGCTTGACTGGGCCAGCCACTAAATTTAGGAGAGCAAGCTTGATTTTATGAAGCCTTTCTTTATGATTTTTCTTCCTTATTGCAACAGAATACCACGGTGCCTCCTGCCAAGAGGATGGAGAGCAGGGACAAGCACAGAACAGCAAAGGATGGTTGTTGGTTCTTCACTCTGTCTCTTACCAAGTGTAACCAACCTCACCACCATCAAAAGATTGTGACCATGGAATGAACCCACCTCCAGGACCCACTGGATGTTTTTCATTGAAATTTTTTTCAAGCAAGACATGTTATTTTTTTTGTACAAACATTTTAAAAAAAAGTACCTGTTTTGATTTTTTTTTTTTTCTGGGCAAAAGAAGAGCAAAGAAAACCCAGTCTTTCCCCAAAATGAAACACAAGAAAGTTCTGTTTTCACAGCTTTTGGATGTTCTGAACTTTGTTATTTTCCAAGATGAAATGTATTTGGTTAGATTTTTTTCAGGGTTTTGGAAAACCACTGTCTAATTGAAACACTCATATACATCTGTTTATTCAGTTTGATTGTGAGGAGTTTATTTCTAAAACATTACCTTATCACCCAATATAAATGTCCTTATCCACTCTGGAAGAGCAAAGGAATTCAGAATCATGGAAAAAGCTCATGAGATGCAGGACCAGAAAGAAGAGGAAGGTAGATGGCAATGAAGAGAAGCAGGGGAGAAGACTGCAGGAAGGAAACCAGAGGGCATTCAGTGAAGAACCACCTAGGTTAAAAACAGACAAAGCAGGATGAAGCTGCTTGCAGAACAGATTCCCTGTGTGGAGAAGTGCTGCACAGGGGGATGAGCCTGGACACTTCCCAGCCTTGATCCAAGTTCAGGAGGTTGTGCCAGGATGGTGATGGCAAGGAGCATGGGGATGTGATGAGCTCTGATGTATTGCTCTATCTTAAAGTTTTATGCAACCTACCATAAAAAAAAAACCAAAAACAAAAAACAGTTCTAAAGATTTTTGCAAAACCCGCGTGTCACGGGCTTTGCCTGTCCTGGGTCTCTGGAGAGCGTGAGCAAGGCACAGAGGCCTGAGGGTTTGGTTTCCATGGGATGAGGCCAGAGCTCCTGGGTTCAGGTGGCCCAGGAAACCCAAGGAACACTGTTCCTGTGCACTGCAGGGAGCCTGGAGATCATCCAGAATGGGGGCACAGTCCGACCCGAGACTTCCCCGCAGCCGCCCACCAGACAAGGGAGGAGGATGAAGATGATGTGCTTCACCCCTCTGTCACTGGCAGGCAAACCTGTCCCCAGCTGTGCAGAGCCAGCTGCAGCCCCCCAGCTCCACAAACACGCTGCTGTGGGGTTCAGGCACTCGCAGGGGCTCTGAAAGCCCCTCTTGGGTGAGCCCCAGTCGCCAGTAAACGCTTCAAGGATGCCAGCGAGGTCCCCTGCCTCTCAAGCAGCACGAGCCAAAGTGATAAAAACTGAAATGAAACCCCCAAAACAAAGGCAGAAGACAGAGGGGGGAAATGCTGTGAAGGATGTGGGTACTGCTGGGCTTAATTGTCTTCCTCCCTGCCGTGCAAGGCGGAACGTTCCTGGGACAGCACTGCTGATTTTCGGATTGTTACTGGCTGGGGTTTTTTTTATGGTATTATTTTCTTCCCCCAAAGCCAACAGGCAAGTGACATAAAGCAAGGGGAATTGCTGCTGTGAAGCTGGGAAAGTCAGAGATGATCCCTGGCTGGAAAAGCCAGGTCTGGATTTTGAACTCCCTGTGTAGCACGAGGCCATGGGGGCCTTCAGTCTGTGCAGAGGGGGAGAGGGGCCAGCTGCAGAGCCAAGTCCAGGTTTGGGTTCTGAAGCACATCCCCCTTGCCAAAAGTCCAGGGTCGGTCCCAGAGGCCCGGGAGGGAAGAGCCAATTCCAGCCCTTCTCCCCTAACAATTCATCTGGGCACCTAATGAGGAAAGCTGTCTTCTTTGTGCTGACAGTTAAATATGTGCTGAGGCTCGTTCCTCCATCAGAAGTTTACATTATATCAGGCTTTAAATTATTTTTTTTACCGTGGTTGCACCCCCATTTCACAAACCTTTCAGCTTCTTTTGGTTTGGAACGTGGAGAGCTTCTAAAGATTGTGAATTAAAGCAGGAAGATGTCTTCTCACAGCGCCGTTTCCATTTGCAGGCTTGAATCCACTCCATTGACTCGTCTGCAGGGACATGAGGGGGCTGGAAACATCCAGGAAGGACACGTAAAACAAAAGCTTTGAGCTCAAATAATCACAGCAAAACTGTGATTAATCTTTGGTTTGAAAGCTGGAGCTCTCCCCAAACTCAAGGGCTGACTGGACAATCCATCAGATCCATTTCAGCTGGAAAGGAAGCAGTCAGGATTTGATCAACATCTCAAACCAAATCAGTGAGGTTGATCTCCGAGAGCTTTTTCACACTGTGGGTCCTCCTCAAAAGAGATGGCTCTGAGCTCCTCAGGCAGGAGAAAGCATTCCAAGTCACTTTTGTCTCTGCCCCCTCGTGGCCTCCACAGGCACAAATTGAAGGGAATTTCAAGGAGGTGGCACAAAGCAACCCCAGAGCCTGTGACTGACTCAGGCTGGTGAAAGGGGAGTAAAAGGGAGTACAGTTACTGGGTAGGAAATGGGGTCCATGAAGCATGCAGGGATTTCAGACACTGGGATTTCCTGCAACATTTATTGGAACGGACAGGCTAAGAGCGCTGAGGGATAAAGGATCCCGAATCAAACAGGCTAATTGGTCTCAAATGGAGTGACTAAGGAACTCTCTCCCTTCCAAAATGGGTCAAGTTGCATTTTAGAAGGAGATCTCTGAAATTTGAGTGGGAGGCCTGGATAGAAAAACGAATGGATGAACTCATAATTGACATGGATTCCATTATGGCTAATACCTATGTCAGGGCTGCCACCGAATACAGCCTGCAAATCCAGACTGGGGGAATTCCCTTCAGAGATGTGACCCAGGTGAAGCAGACTATTTGCCATGAGCCTGTGAGGAACTGAGACTTTAATTGCAAACATGTGGCTGGGTAACTTTCCAGCAAGTGAAAACTGGGGGAGAGAGAGAGACCTGCTCTGAAACAGATGATACAGGAAGGCTTTCACTGTCTCCAGTGATGGGTTTCTGTGCTCTCATGTCACTTTGTGCTGAACAGAGAACTGTAAAGAAAGGAAAATTATGCTAAAATATAACATTGGCACAAAGAGCCCTGTGATTTTAGGAAGAATAAAGGTGAAATTAAGTTTCCTGCGAGTTAACTGTGACATAGTTCCCTGGTTCTGTCTTTTAAAAGGCAGCAGTCTGATCTTCAGCTTGCTCCTGCACTGGAGAAGATGTGAGGTGGTTTGTGCCATGAACAGTTGTGCCTGGGCTCAGTTCCACCACGAGAAGATCTCCTGAAGGACAAGAGCATCACTCCCTCGTGGTGGGCTACTTGAATTGCCTGTCCTGGTGCTCAGCAGGCCGGGTCAGTGCACTGAACCTGACGTGGGCAGCAGCTCCTGGAGCAGACTGCTTCCAGGGAACACCTCACCCTCCACATGCCCCATCAGTGTCACCAGGGTCTCTGAGCACAGCAAACCTGCAAGAGCATGGGAGGGAGCTGATGGGCAGCTCCCATGGGAATGGGGAGGAGCCCTGCAAAGGCTGCTCCATGCTGTTTCACGTCATTTTTCATGGCAGCGTGATCCCAGCACAGGCACCCAACCCCAAGGGCAGGGGGCAGGCTGCAGAGTCTGCAGTGCACTCAGGGCCTGGTGAATGCACACTGGCGGGTTCATCTTGTCTGTTGCTGCCTCTTCTGACTGTCCCAAAGGTTTTCTGTGCTTTGTAGAATACTTTCAATACTAGAACTTGTGTTTGTGCTTTCCTCTGGGAGCTGGAAACATGACTTTATGCATCATGAGGGGCAAAGAACTATTGTCTGTATGACCAGGCAAGTGAAGGGAACGTGTGCTGGCATTGATCCCAAGAGCAGGAGGGATGAGTTTGAGGGAGTTTTCTTTCCTGGAAGGGTTTTTGTTTGTCAGGTAACCTGGAGGGAACACGAACTTAACGAGGCAGGAGCTGCCCTGTGATGGCTGGACAGGAATGTAGCTGGGCCAGTCGAGGTTTGCTGAGGTTGCACAGCATCTTCTGGGTCCTGGTGATGCCTCAGGTTTGAGCTTTTAATGTTTTTCAGGTTCTGGGCTGCTTTAGTGGGTGGGTCTGGGTTTCATATTAGGGGATGGTGAGCTCTCTGCACAGAGCAGGGAGACAAAACAATTCCTGCTCCAGCTGGGCACCAAGGACAAATGATCCAAATCTCAGCCCCAAGAGCGCAAACCCCGTGGGCTGGAGAGAGAAAAACAAGCAGGGTGGGACTGACTGGGCTAAAATAAAAAGCTATAATTGGGCAATGAACGGCAAGGTGCAAATGGAGCAGAGCTGATCAAAGTGAGAGACCCCGTGACCAGTTGTCCATTTTGTGACCATTTTGGTTCATCCTGGGTGTAGCCCTGGCTGGGCTCTTGTGCTGCCCAAGGTGGATCCTCTGAGGAGATCCTTTTAATAAATCCCTACTTTATTCTTTAACTCTGTCTGATCTCTGTTCTAGGTCAGCCTTCACAAGGCATCAGAGGGTACTTGCAAATGGAGGGCAATGCCTTTTTTAGCAAGTGAGGCAACTTTCCCAAAACCTGAACGTGCATGTTCTTTCTGTCATTGCTGTTGAATCCCTTTTAAGTTCACAGACTGTGCAGTGTTCTTGTCAGCCTTTGTAAATACACAGCAATTCATGAAGCACTGTTGGAGCAATGGACTCACTTCAGCCTCACATTTTCTGATTAGAAAGAAGGGGAAGAACAGTCTGATATTGGATTTTCTTGAGCATGTGTGTTGCTGAAGCCAAATAAGCACTCAAGACCCTAACAGGATTTTAAAGAGAAAAGCTCTGAACTAGAACAGCTTCACAGACAGTGAGGTCAGATACATCTCTGAGCAGCCTTGGATTTCTTCGTACCCTGCTGCATTCTATTGCCAGGCCATATTTCCTCAAAAAGTGTACTGTACTTAGCTGCTCAGAACCGGCTACATGATCCCAACCCACAGCTGAGTTTGTGTTAAAAGGAGCTTTGAGTACAATCTGTACAAATACGTGCTGGGATGGAACCCAAATTTATCTTCAGAAGCGCCGATCTGAGAACAAATGGTTGCATTTAAGGAAGGACACGTTTTCAGGACAAAAATGTCATGTTTTGGAACCTTAATTGTCCATTTCTTTTTTCAGTGCCTAAGCACAGCTATATAAGCTTGTGACTAATAATGATTTTTCTAGGAAGTTATTTGATTATTTGTATTATTTGACTATGCAGAGAAATCACCGTTTTCCTGGCGAGCGTGCTCTTCCCCTTCAAATCTCTGTCAAACCAATTAATAGGAAACACATCATTAGAACAAAATGGGAACAGATGTGTTTCAGAGAGGCAGTGTGGGGATAGAGCTCACATATATTGCTTTCATTGGAAGGAGTTTTTGGGAAAAGGATCAATATGTGACTGAGAGTAATGATAGAAGATTAGGAAGAACTTGATGTGGCTTGGGAGGGGATAAGAGATAAGGACTGTTAGAGGGAAGAAAGAAATGCATACGTCACAGAGAAAATTGGAGATAGGAAATTGAGATTTGCAATATGTAAGTGGATTTAGAGGAATAATGGGCAAGGTGAGCTATAAGGAAGAGTTCCTGGAAATAAGGGTAGATTGCAGGTCTGGGCAGCAGTTGCTTTCCAAGCCTCAGAAGTAGCATGTGTCTGATGTTCAAAAGACTGCACGTGACTGAGGTCACTACACATCAAAACTTAACCATATTAAACCCTTTATTGAAAGTCACTTTAAGCATATCCTAAATAAGCTAAAAGATTAAAGGAGGCCTGTTGACTGGATCCTTGAATGTGAATTTATGGTTCTGAAAATGAGCTGTGTTGAGGAGCCTGAGCTAGCTGCCTTACAACTACTGCTCGTGTGGGAAGAGTGTGGCACCTCCCCTTCTCTGAAGGCAAGGCAGTGCTTCAGCTGGTTTCTTCAAAGGTGACACCTCAGGTGACCTCCAGGTACATGCAGTGACTTTGTCAGACTGAAAGACACCCCCTCTCCATTGCCATTCCGTGCATTCCCCCTGAATAGCTATTGATGGGCTGAGCAAACTGCATGGACCAAAGTGCTAAACACACGGGATCCAAAAGGATGTGCAGGAGTGCACATTTATCTTTTATTATCTCCCTTAAGCTGTGCTGTTATTCAGGAGCTCTAACAGCCATCCATTATTCATCAGCTGCCTTTCTCCTCAGCTGATTGCTGAGCAGAGTTGCCATGTGGAACAGCAGCCTTGCAGAGTGTGAAGTGGGATGGATACTGGATTATGCAAGGGAATTATCTGCTCCACTAAAGGTCTGGTTTCCAGGGCTTCTGGCAGAACTAAGCAGAAAAAGCCAGTGCAAATGAAGGGACATGATGCTGTACCTGAAAAGATTAAGACACTAATGTCACGAGTAACTCCTTCCTGTAGAGCTGAATCCAAGGCAGCTTTAGGCATTCCAATGTGGGTGAGCTTTCACCCTGGTTTGGAAACTGCCTCAAGGGCACAAAGCACCAGGAGTTCCAGGTGTTCCAGCCTATCTGAGCTGAAGCTGGGTGGCTCTTAGAGCACAGTGTGGAGCAGATGTGCTGTCAGATGCTGGCTTTGTGTGCTGGAGGTGCCAGAGCAGGGGATTTGCCACAGCCACCTGTCTACTCTTTGTCTTGAACTCAGCTAGCAAACATTCACCCTGTAGTGCCAGCTGAAAATGCCTTTCTGGAAAAGAAAATGTAGGAATTTGGATCCCTTGGCTTATATGTAAACACTTAAGGGTTTGGCACAGTGATTAATTTACCTGTTTCTAAGGGCATCTCCTTTCAGGGAGGTGTAGCAGCCCTCCTAAACCCTTCCAGCTTGGTTACCCCATGGTTATCTCATGAACTTCTGCCTTACAAAGCAACCTACTCCAGCTTCTCTAGTTTTTCCATAGGGGCAAGCACAGCATTTCTACTGCACGTGTTACATGTAGGGCTTTAAACCCCCAAGCACAAAAAACATTGATGTGCTGTGCATGTAATTTACCTTGCCTGCCTCAGGCATCAAATATCACACGTGGCAGATCAGTGATTGAAGTAATTGATAGGAGGTTGGAAGAGCTGTAGGATGTACAGTGTAATGGAACAATTTTGACTCAAGTTTTCAGCCTTGAAGCAAGAGGGCACCAAGGCTGTGCTTAATTACAAAAATGAGTGCTGTCTGTCAAAGTGTTTGAAGCCCGTGTCACAGAGCTTTGTGGCATGAACTGTGATTAATATCAAGCTCATTGATGGCCTGAGAACTTCCTCCCACCCCTACAAACAATGCAGACCTGCTGTGCAGACATTCATTTGTGTTTCAATGTTTGTAATAACATGACTGGTATGAAAATAACACCACAAAATAAAATAGCAAGAAGAGGGATTAGCTATCTAAAGTCAAAATCTTTTGTTTTCTAGAGGTATATTGAGATCTTGCATAAGAGCCAATGCTTTCTCTGGGTAATGTTCAAGCAGAATTGAATTTTTGATTATATAATCAACTCAGCCTTAAACAGCTATTACCACTTACTAAAATGGAAGTATTTTATGAGAAATCAAGTGTATAAGGAGACTTCAGAGCATTTTAAAGCAAATGGGTTTTTTACCCTTTTTTAGCTGGCCTGTTATTATAATGGTTCTTCCTTTGAGAGACCTTTTAGGCAAAGCTGCCAACAATAAACTTCTGGGCTAAGAGTGCTCCAGGTCAGCCCCAGTGCTCAGGGCAATGGCCAAGAAAAGCGCCAACCATGCTAAGACTGCCCATTCCTGCCAGCTGCAAATCACTCTCAGAGCATTATAATAATAAAATTCTGCTTCTCAGCCTTGCATGGCTGCATGATACTGTGCCAATAGCAATTTGAAGGTATCTTGTTTCAAATACCTGATGTGTGAATCAGACTCCAGGATGCCAACAAAGCTGGTTCACAAGGAAGGATGCTCCTTTCCTTTGTGCTGCCTGAACTTCACCCTGCTGTGATGCTTAATGAAATCCTTGTGCAAACTGTGAATGCTGATTTTTTTTTTTTTATAAGCCAACCACCAGGAACAGTTCTGTGTTCTCAATCAGCTGTAAGCTCACAGAAGCCTTGTCTCACTCCATCTTTGGAGGCAGCTAAAGGACAATCCAAGCAGGCATTAATTGAGCATTTATATTTGTAAATATGGATATGCTAAAACTCTCTACTGAATTCAACTCCTTGTCCAAAGAAGACTGAATGGGATGGCCTAGCAGGAGCTAATTTTTGCCAGGACAAGGTTGGGACAGCTCAAGGAACCTGTACTTGGATTTAGATGCTGTGTTCACATACTGTGACCAAAGAATTTTAGGGACAGAAAAATCTCATGCTAAGTAACAAACACAGAGGGCCTGAGGAGCTTGAAAGGACTTTAGGAGAAAGTTATTTTTGCAGATCTGTACGAGGCCAGTATCTGTGAAAAAATCATGGACACTTGCAGCACACTTGGCTTGGCCTGTAGCAGATATGTCCAGTGGCAGTGAGGTGGCAATCAAGGCCCATAACACCCAAGAAAGAAAATGCTGTTTATGGGTGTGGTGTTTTACTGGGCTGCCACTCCCTGCAGACTCCACCAAGATGCTTTAGCAACTTCTTTGAGCCAAGTCTAACGAGCTCTCAGAGGCCTGTGACACACCTGAGATAGCTCAGCTACCTTCAGAAGCATAAAAATTGGCAAAATGGCTCCTGTTGCAGTGTTGAAAACAAAAAAGTTTAACAAAAAGCAAAATAACAAACAAAAACACCAAGCTGGAAGCCAAATGGTCTTGCTCCTAGTAATATGCTTTACGAAAACAATTACTTTCTTTATTCTCTTCTTTTTCTACTAAATTGCCTAAGCAAGACTTTTTGGCTTCTATCCAATTACCTATCCTTGAGTGTGGGGTAAAGTCCCCCAAACCCTATGAGGTGTCTTTTCACTTAATCAAAGAAAGAAACTTCTGAGCTTCTTTCCTTTTAAGGAGACAAAAGATAGTTTTGTCACTCTGTCAACAAAAAGCACACTCCTACACCAAGAAGAGCCCGAGATGAGCTGAAGAAGCAATGCCTGAATTGTGCTTAGTGCCTGAAATAAGCTGTGTGCTTCAAAGTCCTGCTCCTGGCCTAGCCTAGCTTGATATGAGGTGCTCCATCAAAGCCAGAGTTTGTTGGGTTATAGCAACAAGTGTAGATTTAATAGCAATATATTCAAGGCAAACTCACATCATCAATATAAAAGGGTACCCAGGTGAGGTGACTGCAGCCTGAATTTCTCTGGTAAAGTGTGCTCCAAATTAAACCTGCAGTAGAGCACTCAGAAGTACGTAAATATTTACTACAGTAGGAGATCATTTTGGGATTTAAACCTGGCATCAAGTTCCCTACCAGGTGCAGACACCTTGCAGGTCAGAACTCCTGAAGAACTGATGAGTTCCCCGGCTGCTTGTGCACTACCAGTCTGTTGTTATTTACTTACAAGACAAGGTGTAATTTAAGATCTAGTAACCTCACCCTCATAGTAACAAAAACTCCTGTTTTGTTGTTTGGTATGTTTTGTGAGAGCTCACAGCCAGTCCACCATGCAGCTCTTAGGTTGCTCCTGAAATATCTTTGCAGGGTATTGGTGATGCCATAGGATTTTGGCTTTTATATTTTCCATATATTTGTAACCCTGCAGTTCTTTAGTGCATAACTCTAAACTCCACACACAGTGTGAGCTGCTGCTTTCCCATTTTGGGCAGACACAGCAATTCCTCTCCAGGCCTGGCAATCAAGGGCACCTCACTGCCTCAGGCCCCCAGAGATGGAAACAAAAGTGAGTTGGGGGGAGCAAACTTGGGGTACATGGCTTCATTACCTGAAGCTGGAATGGGAAGATGAACCCCCAATGTGCAAAAGAACCAAACTTATAAAAGTGTGAAAACCCATGGCCCATTTTTGGGTGCAGCCTCTGGGGGGCTTCATCTGCCCTAAATGTACCTGAAGGCCCCTCAATAAATAGAACTGCTTTTTATTGCCTTAATTTTGTCTGGCCTCTGTTTTTAGGTAGTCCCAAAAGGCATCAGCTGCTTGACCTGCACAGTGGTACCAATGATCCCTGAGGCACCGAGCACAGGAACTTACCTGTGGAGAAGTATAAAATACAAAACCTATCTTTAGAATCCATAGGTGACCAGGGTACCCAGGACACTCTAAAACTTGTCTCTGGAACACTGCTGCACTGCAGGTTGATGTTTCCTGCTGCAGAAACACACTTCAGAGTCACCTGTAACTTTGGCATACCAAGAAATTGAGGTATTTATTTGTATATATCTGATGTATTAAATACTATCGAGAAAGTAAAGTACAAAATAGTATAAGACTTGCAGTAGTTAAGAAGAAAGAGCCAAAAATCCATCTTATGAGTTAATCAGGAGAAAGCAGGAAGATGCAGAAGAGTTTTCATTCTTCTGGGAATCTTTTCATTAACAGCAAAGCAACAAGACAGGGGTCTCTAGAGAGAATTTTCTCAACCCTCTGATTAAGGAGTTCAACTGGCAGTAGGAAAACTAATATGTTTGTTTCATAAGGTCATGAACTATTTCATGATTTCCAGCTGAATTAGTTAGGTGGTCCATTAAGATCTATTTCTAAAAATCTAAGCAAAAAATAGCTACAAGAGACAGGATTAGTTTAACAAAAATGAAATATGGGGGGACATGCCTTATTTTTCATGTTTTTGTTTAGGTACTAACATAGAAATACAAGAAATTATGTCCAAGTTCCGTTAAAGAGTAAGGTCATAAATAAGACTAAAAAAGTTTTAAATATCTATATTAAATCTGCATTTATCAACAACTCTGAAGTTCTCTGAGTGGAGAGCAGCACCGAGGCAGCCCTGTGGGAGCAGCAGTGCAGCCTCTCCAGCCCAGCTGTGCCAGCTGGCTCGGGCACTGGCACCTGTGCCCACACTGAGTGTGTGTGGGCACACCCTCCAGCTGCCCAGGAACAGCAGCAGGGCTCTCCCAGAACCACCAGGCTGGAAGAAACCTTCAATATCACTGGGTCCAACCCAGCCCCAACACCTCAACTGAACCCTGGCACCCAGTGCCACATCCAGGCTGTTTTTAAACACGCCCAGGGATGGGGACTCCACCTCCTCCCTGGGCAGCCATTCCAGAACTTTATCATTCTTTCTGTGAAAAACTGTTGGAATCCTGGATGCTGAGAATTTTAAACTTTCTGTGCTGGAGGGCACAGACCCACAAGAGAATTCTATATTTGACCTGAGGCCGTGGAGAAGGCTTCCAAAATTGATTGATAACACTGGGATTGTGGGGGTGTAGTTTGAATAGGAGTATGTAGAATCACATGGTGGAAAACTCAGAGTTTAAGGGTTTAGAATATAGCAATATCTATAAAGCAAGATGGAGGTTTTAGAGCGGTGGCTGATTGTTCTTCACCTTCTTCTCCACGGGTTTGGGTGGTATTTTGTAATTGGACAGAAAAGTCTGCATTGCAGACTTCAAGTGACTGGTTATTGGGCTAAAAGGGAAGATAATGTAGGTGTCATTTCTTAGTTGGATGGTTTAGCCTTAAAAGACCTTGTAAAAATAGATAGTTCACTATTTTGTGCCTTGTTAGTGAAAGACTGTAACATAGATGAGAAAAAATAAACATCTAAGCCTAAACAGGAGTTCTATGTCTCAAGTGCCTTCAATCCCGACCTTGACAGAGGCAGACAAAGAAGCCAAGAACCAGCAAAAAACTTTTTCCTAACAGCCAACCCAAATTTCCCTAAATTTCTGTCAGTTGTTGCCAGGAAAAAGAGACCAACCCAACCTAACTACAACCACCTTTCAGGGAGTTGTAGAGAGTGATGAGGTCACCTCTGAGCCTCCTTTTCTCCAGGCTGAGCACCCCCAGCTCCCTCAGCCCTGCACAACCATGTGTCCAAAAGCGGGACCCACAAAACCTTGCTGCTGTTTCTTCATTCTGGACTGACCAAGACTGACTTCATTTTCACTTCACCCAGCCTTCCCCTCCAGCTTCTAGTGGAGCCTTGGCAAAGCAAACTAGGGAAAACATGAAAGGACCATAGCTAAGATTGGTGCAGAGGCTCTTTTGCACAAGTCATCTTCTGTAAACATTTTAATAAAGTGGCTCTGGTGTTTTTCAGGCCCTTGGACAACTCCAATCCACAAAAACCACTGACAGACCAGCACGAAGAATCCTCAAATCTGAACTGGAAGAACCCTTTGGCATGGTGGCACAGACCAGCTGGGTGAGGGCCACTGGGCTCCTCAGCAGCGCCCCCAAAACCACTGAACTCATCTAAGATTAAAGCAGAGGTATTGCCCTTGGAGAAAAGACACAGGCATGCAATGCTTGAAAAACAGAAACCACTCCTGCAGCATCTATTTATGGCTGTGTCCTCTTGTAGATTACTCTGAAGACATATTTGATACCATAACACTGTAAGGTAATTGAAAGGACATGTTTGCTTGGAGAGTCTGACCTTGTTCATGGACTTTCGTTCCACTCTGAACAAAGAATTTCACTAGACTATTGAAAAAAAACAGTGGACAAGACTTCCATGACCGATTTCAATGGAGACTGGATCCAAATCACTGTCAATTTAGGAAAATAGTCAGCTTTTAAAAATTTCACATGCTTACAAAACCTCACTCCATGGAAAAAAATTAAAGGTAGATCAATAGCTAAAATAATCCTATAAAACCAGAACACATATTTCTTTATGGTGAATAGTTTCCCCTCAATTTATCTGCCAAATTCCTTCAAGTGAAGTGACTGGCATGTGTTCAACACATGGGTCAGAGCTGGCAGAAGTACATATGCTGGTGATTTGATAGCTGAGCAGATGTGTGTGCAGAACTAGCTCCAGCTATTACTGAGGGAAGGCACATGAGACCCCTTAGCACTAATCAATCAGAATACCTATTCTTCTCCCGAAATTCCTTCCTTAGAAAATACACAAAGGTAAGTTTTTTCTAATCACACCAACTACAAGACACTTTACAGGGCAAGTCCCCACCACACCAAAATGAAATTTATGTGCAGAAAACTGCACAGTCCTTGATCAAAGTAAAACCACTGTGACGCTGTATTTCAACACTGTCACACATACCCAGACACCTTTTCAGATGAGCAGGATTCACAGGATCACAGAATTTGCTTATATTCAACAAGTTGCAAGTTGCAACCTCGTGCTTGCTTATTCATGCCCTAACCTTGAGGTGAGATGCCCGGCCTGCAGCTCCCCAAGCCTTCCTTGTTTTTTTTTTCTAAAAAAGGGTTTTTCCTTTTCCAGTCAGTGGGAACTTTGTACCAGACTGCCAAGATGTCTCCAATATGATGGACAGTAGCTTAGCCACCACGTGTGCCAGTTCTCTCAGGATTGGCATCCCAGAAGAGTTCAAGGACAGATTTTTTTGGGAATGTATTAATTTCCTTCTCCTACTTTCTCACATTGTGTTATCAAAGTAATCATTGCATTGCTTCCTCTGTTGCTTAGGGTTATTTTGTGAATTACTGAGGGGTTTTGGTTAAACACAGGTCATTAGCGATGGGAACTCAAGTGCAGAAATATTATACTTGAAATTGAGGGCCAAGCATCCATCACATCTGTCACGCTGAAGTTTTAATATGCAATTGTAAAAACCTCTCAAATACCTGCAGCTTTTATAGTTCTGTTTAAAGTTTTGCAATCTTTGACTCAACAACTTAATGAAAAATTAAGGCTGCAGATAAATCAATGTGGTAATGAAAGCAAATTAGGCATTCTGCTCCAGCAGAATTCCAGCACGAATGACTACGCTGAACCTGACTGCAGCAATAAAATGGAATGCTCTCCTGAATTCCAATTCACGGCCTCCCTTTCCAGGAGCTTCAGAGGAAGTTCAGCAAACAAGTTTCCAGAACTAAAGTACCAAAACCATGATCTACTAAGGGGTGCCACAAGCTCTGACAAGCCCCAGCCTCTCTTCATTCTTAAGGAGTCTCTTAATTCTCATTACAGTCCTGCCTTTCCAACACCACGGGTTTTTGACACAGCAAAGCCAATCCATTACTTTTATGCTCTCATTAAGACAAAAAAGTTAATGCTGGACAGAGAGTTTCACAGTATGGTCACTCTTGCTCTTCTATCCTACAAACTCAGTTGATTTTAATCACTGAGTGCTGTCCTAAATTTGCATGATTTACATTGTACTAAGAATACTTAATACCAGGAGCAAACACAGTTAAGTAGAAGTTTAAGAAGGATTTGTCTTCTTAAAATGCTTATCTTCATTTCAAGAGCACATGGAATCAATAAAAATAAATAATCTGTTGTACCTTGCTCATTTAGGTATCACATTTCTAACCTAGTCAGATTTTAAAATTAAACATGAAGTTCTAAAAAAGTGGTGGTGGTGGGAGAGTAAGTGTGAAATATTCTGACAGCAATTTTGTTGGTTTTGTTACAGAAGAAATGTCAAGATTCAGCTATTTTCACGAACAAGTAAATTCTCCACTTTTTTTTCTGTCTTTTTGAATTTAATAGACACCTCCCACTGTTTAAATTCTACTCTCTGAAGCCCTAGAAGTGATTGCTTATTTTAAAAGTGACCCTTTGGCATGAAACTTTATCTGTGTAACCCTGGAAATGGGATCAAGCCCTTCAGAAGCACTGAAAGAAACCAACAGAGGAACAACCACCCAACCAAAAAGGAAATTACTGGCAGGCTGAAAACAAGAGAGTAATAGATAACCCCTAAGAAATTCTGGGCCCTGAAGAAAAGCACATTTCTGCATTTCAGACCCTGTTCAAAAAAGCATTTTTACACAGGCAAGGTTTATCTTAGTTGTGCAGTGCTGTTCTTGATCCACAAAATCCCCACAGTACTTCAGTGCTCACTTCAGTTTGCTGCCAAGAAAGTGGATTTGTAAAAAGGGGCCCTAAACTTTGCAGAATAATTTGAATTCTGCAAGGCCACTTCTGTTCCTCTGACAAATCTCCTGCCTTCTTGTTCCACAAAGGTCAGCTCGTGAAGGAGTTTTCTTTTGTCTTTCAGATCAATCTTGTATAATGACACTCTTCACAAGATCATGAAAAAAGATGTTGACTTGATTAATTTATTCTGGGAAATGTTAGCAACCATCTCCCTTTAATAGAATAAAATATTTCAGTGAGAAGGGACCCACAATGACTACATCTAGTCCAGCTGCCTGACCAATTTAGGGCTCAGCAGGTTATATCATCTTGATAAGGGCACTGTCCAAACACCTCTTAAATCACTGACAGGCTTGGGGCACTGAGCACCCTCCAGCAGCTCATTCCAGGCTCTGCCCACCCTCTTTGCTAAAGAAATGCAAAATGCCCAGCCTAGACCTCGCCTGGCACAGCTCTGAACCAACTTCTTGACCAAAAATTCTCCCACCTTGTGGAAATGCCATCCCTAACACGTTTTTTACCCCATCCTGATGGAGGGAAGCTCTGTAAAACCAAGAGCTGCCCAGTTCAAGGGACTGCCAAAGCACCCCTTAAATGAAAACTCACTGATGCTAAAAAAGCTGCACTGTAATTTAGTGAGGCACAGCTAGAGACAGCACACCAAACAGTAATTTAGCAAGCACACACTGAGCAAGAGACACAAACCATTACAGGAATAGTGGCACCAGGTGAAGGGGTTTCCACATTTAGAGGATATGACCTTGAGAACTGGATTTCTTCAGAGACAAGGTGTTGGAGATTTGTCACTTGGGGAGTTTCAACATAATGAAAGGAGCAGAGCACTCAGCAAAGGGGAAATTCATAGGAGCCCTTGATCTGACTCTGAACAGGACAGAACAAATCAGTATTTACAAGCCTTAGGAAATTTGAAGTTGTTTAATATACTTTGGGCAATGCTGGTTCTTCAAGCAGGTTCAGGAGCATTATAAATTTCTCTACAATACCTGAGCATTTGTTTCCCAATTCTGACCACACAGACAGAGAGCAAAAGCCAAGCAGTCTGTCCCACTGGCCACATCTCCATCTTCTTATGCCTGGTATTACAGCAGGCCCCTGAGGGATGCAGAAATGTACACCCACTGCTCCTCAAAATCTGACATCTGATTTCACTGAGAGCTGCCTAAATATCACAGAAATACCCAGGGAGTACTCAGAAATGATTTCTGGATCTGGAGGTTAGCTGGGATGGGATGGCAGGGACTCTGGGGACACAAAGCAGAGAGGGATGCAGTCCCAGCCCTGAGGCTCCCTCAGAGGAAGGGCAGCAGCTGACAGCTCCAGGCTACAGGGCAATGTGCCCAGGGGACCTGCCCAATCTCTCACAGCCCTGCCTGTCCTCAACATACCACAAGAATGTCTTCTTGTTTGTTTTCATGTCTTTGACTCTTCACTCTTCGAATTCCCTTTCAGGCTCTTCAGTTTCCTTCTCACAGTGCCCACTTTGGACTGTGCCCCTGTCTTTAGGATTCACTAGTGTTGGATTTCCAGTTTCTGACAGCAATTTCTTTTGCTCAAGTAACCTCCTGAACTCTGTGTTTAAGCATATGGATTCATTTGCCTTTCTGCTCCTTTTCTCAAAGGCTGCTGTTCCTATTTGCACTGACAGGCTGTGGGGTGCTTAAGTAGCTACCATGCCTAAACTAAGATTTTAATTTCTATACTTAATCACAGCCATATATTTAAACAATGTTCACGTTGTTCTAGTAATCAAGAGGGGACCCAAGAATGTCAGTCATTAAGTTTTCCTGTCTCTGTATAATCTACATTGGACTTCAACTGTAAAACTCTACTGTGAGTATGAGATTTCCTGCAGGTTTAAATGCAAGCCTCCATAAACCAGACCTACTCTTCAGCTGACTGAAGCAATAAAGGCAGCAGGTAATATTTGTATCTCAGTCAAAAACAGCAGTGGCATCTCCAGAATCTATCCATATCACATGGGCTGTTTTAGCTACATGTATTTGTGCAAAAGTTCAAACAGCAAAACTCTCAAGTGCCCTAGGCTCTGAAAAGCACAGCATCTCTGAAAATACTGCTTATTAAAACTTCTGGGCAAGGACTGCCATCAAGATCTTAGAAGTTTGCATGTAAGTGACAAATACAACTTGAAAAATCTTCATTTCTTGAGATGCTGACAGACATCTCAGGCATCTGGGACTTGCTTTCCATTTCAACTAACCTGACAGCACAAAGTTAAAAATTAATTCGAGACTGATTTCCTTGCCACAGAAACCATCCCATTCCTTTCAGCAGGGCAGCTCTGAGAGGAAAGTCCTCCTCCAACAAAGAGTATTGAAATTTGTCCCCCACCACTGCATGGTTGCTTTCAGGGGTCTCCCTCAATCAATCACTTCCTCCACAGATTAATGACAAAATTAAATTGCAATATATCATCCCTCTCACATCCTCAGTATCCTCCATGGATTTGCCTCCTTCAGCCTCTATGAATCAATCCCCTCCACTTTTGCAGACCATCCATCAGGCTCTTTCTCACTCTGATTCCCTATCTCCTTATACCACAGACTTCTTTCATCTCTGTTGCAAACTTTGGAACAGTTTTCTCAACTCTGCTAATCCCTCTACAGCCAGATGACCTCCACAAGTCTTTTCCTACCAGAATTTTGTCATTTCACATTCCTTTGTGTTCAGCTACTGAACAACCCAGAAGTTACACAAACAATAAAAAGCAGTAAGTTCATAGTGCTTACCCAATTGAGCTGTAAATAGGCTGCAAATAGGCTGAAATGCACTTATTGGGGATTAAAGCTTCCATATGAAACTTGTAAATAAATATAAATGGAATTTACCATGCTGTCTTTTAAGTGTGCATTTGCTTTAGAAAGCACTTTGGAATACATTGATCAGCACATAAAATAACTTTTATATAATGCAAAAAGATTTAAATAAAGATCTTCAAGACACAATCAAATAGTAAATTTTCTTATATCAACATTTTTTTTCTGCCATCAATGAACAATATTTAATAGATCTACAATTTTACTAAACAAAAACAAAAGTGGCTCTTCCTAAAAACCTTAAAGATGTACTGCCTATTTCAGCCCCACTTATGTAGTAAAATGTAGGAGGGAAGGGCAGCACATTTACACTGAATACAAAGACATAAAGGCATGAAATCCTGTCCATTTTACAGCTACCTCTGAAAAAAAAATATTTTCCAACAACTTAGTGTTGCACATAAAAAAACAAATACAGCTGCCTGCTAAGCACAAGCATGACAAAGCTCTACAGTGAGGAATAAAGACTTCCCACGTTGTACCAGAGAGAGGAAGGAGCTTCTATTGAAGGACTGTCACACCTATCAGCAAACACAAAATGTCTGTGCAGTGGAACAGAGCCAGGCCAGCACTTGGTGGGCCAGGGGAAAAGATGAAATGGCTTTCCCTGGGAAAAGCTGCAATTGCTGCTGCTCAGGGACACTTCTGCGAGCAGGCAGCAGCACCTGCACTGCCCCAACACCTGAGCAGCTCACAGCTGCACTTGCTGCCTGACACCTCCAACACTGGGAGAAACTGCTCAGAAATTCTGGAATGGACACGGCAACAAAGGCCACTGCAAACTGCATTTGCTGAGGTGGCTTGGAGAAAACAACTGCAGGTAATTCTGCAGCTTTTCATGAATGAGTAGATTATTAATACTACATGAGAAAAATCTTATTCAGCAAATCAAATCACTACTCTGGCTTTATCCAGACATCAGCCTACATATTTTACACACTGCACAGTAATTTCACAATCCTAACTATTGACCAATTGTAACTGTTTTCAGGAAGACCAAGGACATGTAACTGTGGGTGTACCAGTGCAGGGGGAAGCAGGGTGTCCCACACAACCTCTGTTTCTGTGTGTCTTGTAGCTGCTGCCCACCATGACATTGTCTCCCTTCTGGCAGGAGCCACTTTGCAGAGAGGCATTCCTGGAGTATCAGCCTAAACCTTTCCTGTGGGTAATGTTCTCACTCTCTCCTTTTTCAGAGGACAGACCAGCTGCTGAGTACAGATTTCTATATTTAAAAATAAATTTAAGAAAAAGAAAAAAGAACACAAGCCACAACCAAGAGAAAACCCACTGCACCAATAAAAAGAACCAAGCTTCGACTTCTTTGAAGTGTCCAGTTCAGAGATCCCTGAAATCAGAGGCTGGAGTATCATTCCTCCAGACATTTCCTCCTCCCCTTTTAAGTTTGAATTTAAGAGGTACAGATTTGTCCACATTTCCCCCCACATGCCTCTGCTTGAGCTGCTGAGAAGCAGGGATGTATTGCAGCTCTGTACACGTGCCTGGAGCTGTGTCCCTGGGCTGTGTGTAACAACCCAGGGAACTCTGCATTAGTGCTGCTCTGCTGAGCACAAGGGCTCAATCTACCAAAAAGCATCAGACATTTCCAAAGGCATGCTGTGCAACTGGCCTAGACATTTGTAATAAATGACATTTCCCAAAATAGTCAGGATTCCAGGAAGAGGACGTTTATTTGCAAACGCAGGAATAGTGTTAACTTGGAGCCCCAGAGTTCAAATATTATCATAATTCTCAGAAACTGATAAGAAAGCATAACTGGCTTTGGGGGAAAAAATGGTAATGCCTTAAAAAATACTTTTTTTTTCTTTTTGAGGCATTCCTTAAAATCTTCATTCAAAACCCACAAAACTGAATTCATTTTCTGATGATAAATAAAGTAATACAACAAATAAATAAAATAATACTGCTTTGCTGAAAAAAGGGTTTTTTTAAAGAATACAGAAATGGTAGGAAAATAGGAGCCATTATATAGAAAACATCCTAAAAAGAAAAGAGGAGCAAGCATCAGCATGGAATAAGCTATCACCTAAGATCAACTGAATAGAACTGTTTGTCTCTTCAAAGAGCAGAATCTGATCTAGGAATAAGGTCACAGATCCTTGCACATTATCCAGCCCTACCAAAAGCAGCAGATCTCACTCGGGGAGCATTCCCAGAGACTCCAGCAGCACAGCCACATCTGCACTTGATTGACTGGAAATCTGACTCCAACACCACATGAGGAAAGATGTTTTTTGAGGGCAAGTGTGAAATTCTGCTCTGGCCAAAGTGAATAGGAGTGAGTGTTTTATGAGGTGTCTGTTATCAGTGCTGGCAGAAAGCAAAGCCTGCAGAGCTCTTCCCACATCTCTGATTTACCTCCACATTTCCATTATCTCTCTGCATTTCCTTTGATACACAAGTCATACCTTGAGGTCAACGGGGTTTGCATTTCTTTAAAACTGGGGTAAAACACATCTTTTTCATCTCTCACTCTGCTATGGAGCAAAATTCCTCACACTCAATGCTGATTGTTTGTCTGGTGCACAAATTTAAGAAACAACTTTTGAGTTCACAACGTTTGCCTAATATAAACACCTACATTATACAGTCCCAAACTGTATCATAAAACAGCAGTCTTAATCAAGCAATTAAGAAATTAAGCCATTAAGAATTGCTTAAGGAATTAAGCAATCTTAATTTATTTATACTTAGCCTTACTAAGCCCAGAGGAGCACCCACGTGCACAAAACTGCATGTGTGTGTGAGCACCACCATGGTTTGGACTGAACAGCACAGATTTAGATATAAAAGCTAAGGTCAATTTCTCCTTAAATGCTTCCAAAAATTCTGTAATTTAACTGGAATCTGCTAGTGTAGAGATTTGAAACTTTACTCTGAGCTTTCCTCTATTTTTTCTGCAGCCTTATTCCCCTACCACCAGCTTCCTGACAGGTGAGATATTTTTCTACTGACAGGCTAGCAATTAACCTGCTGCCACAAAAGAATAACAGAGTAAAATAAAATGGGAAAAATGAAAGATTCATCATAGGTATCACAGAGAAATCTAGAAACAGCATCGCTTCAATTAAGGTTCTTTTCCCCATGGTCATATAGTTTCTCCTGTACAAATCCACTGTTGTTCAGTTATTACTTCAATCTCAGGATTTAATTTCCTCCTCAGCACTTGAGATGCAAGTAGGAAGGAAAGCAGAGTATGAAAAATTGAAATCAAAGCCACCACACAGATCTTGTACTTCACCTTAGTTGATAAACCAGGAGCAGCAAAAGGTTCAGCTCCCTTCTGCCCAGTCCCAAGTGAAACTGAACCAGCTTTAAAATCCCAGTTACTTTTTTCCTCATCAGAAAACTGAGTGGCTGCTGTTGCCTTCTGTTTGGTTATTTCAATTTCTCACTAACATTTCTGCCTCCTTAATGACAAAGCTCAGAACATTCAGCAGAAGTTGCTTTGGCTTTACAAACACTTATGTTCATTAACATCTTCAGCACAGAAAACCACTTTCACATGTTGATTCAAATGCCACTGTTAACTGAAAAATATTTTGACAAAAAACCTTAAGGCAGTTTATCACTTCTCTCACACATTCCTGTTTCTGGAAGTGACTTCCTTCCACAGCAACCTGCCATGCAAGCAGCACCAGTGCCATGGTGGCAGCCAGGAGCAGCTGCTGGATGCACTCCTGGATCCAGCCCTGTGCTCAGGCTGCCTGACTGGGAACCTCCAGAGCAGCTGCTCCAAGGCTCTCTCCAGCATTTATCCTAAGCACCAGTCCCAGGCAGGACAGAGCACACTGGCTGTGGGAAGTTTGTTTTCACCTCACCCACCTTTAACCACTACACTTCACAAACTGTACCTGCAAATAAGAATCATTTAAGACATTCTCAATAATCATCTCTTTGCACAAATTAAAAAACAAAAAAAAGCAACCAACAGTTAAAAACTGTTAAATGATGGGCTAAAAGTCACTAAGCCAGTCTGACACCAGAAAAATACATATTTATATATGCAAGTTGAAATTCCTTTGTGGAAATAGCTGGTTTCCATTGTGACACCTGAGAGGTTTAAAGCCCTGACCACTCAAATGACAAATTAGGGACTCTGAAGTGTAACTCTAGGCTATCTCTCCTGAATGTAAGAAATACACACCTGCTGGAGTGAAAGAAACCTGGCTTCTTCAGCCTAAACACAATCAGTTTACTGCAGACAGAAAAGGCACCAACACAGGGACTACAGCCATGGAGAAGGGGTAAAGCACACCCAAACTCCACACAACACAGGAGAGCCAGAGCCCCAGAATAAAAAATCCTGACCAGAACTGCTCCAAGAGCTCTGAATGGCTCTGATGATGCAGCTGACAGATTATACCACAACACACTCTGTATTAAGCTTGCTCCCATGCTGTCCCCTGCTCTCGTGCACAAAATCTGCCACAGGAGGCAGGTAAAGCTCTCTCCTGCACAAAAAACCTGCTCCTGGAATGGGATGTGATTTCTACCCCTCAGAAGAGCACAAATGGAAATCCCCCAGATATATCTGTCTGCAGGAGGAGTTTCTATAGATCCACAGAACACTGGAAAGAGGGGCAAGAGAGGAGAAGTGATGAATCCATTTCAGGAATCCGAAAGTTTAAATAAGAAAAAGTCTATTACCAGATGCCTTCATGCTCACTATTCAAAAACCTACACCTGCACTAGAGAACTCTCAGGAGTGAGAAAAGCTTCAAAATTACCAAGTTAATGAGACACAACTGCCATTTACAAGCTTCTTCTAATCCCAGAGGTTCAATCCCAGCGGTGCTCAGCCAGTTTTTACTTAATGCACAGCCAGTCATCCATTCCCAACTGGAATTAGTCAAGCTCTTGTGAATGACGATTGAGTAAAAGCACAGTTATGACTTCAAAGAATTGGTCCCAGGACGTCAATTCTCTGTCATGAAAATGAAAACTGTGCCCTGCATGCACACAATGCTTCCTGGTACTACTGGGAGTTACTTGCTGTTGAACAGGCACAGAAATGAAGGTAATTTTTTTAAAATTTATTTTTAGGCTATGATAACCATCCCATTAGGGAAATGACCTTTCCAAAACTACAAGCAGACAGTACCTCAAAGCAAGCTACCAAATGTTCCCATTTGGGAATTTAGGGTGACAAAACTTTGCAAAGAGACACGGACACTTCAAAACATTGCTCTGTTCGCTTCCCCACCTCCTGACACAACGTGACGGACATTTCCAGGAATTTCACCCACTGAGTTCATAACCTTGGAGGCCAAGGACTGCAGCAGTGATGAAGCCAGGAACAACAAGGGCCTGAACACCACAGGAAAGTCAGGGAAACTCAGGGCCACACCAAGCCAAGAACCTGGCAGAGGAAGCCCACGTGATCCAGGGAGAGAAGAAGAGGGGACTCAAGCACAGCCCATGAGGAAAGGGCTTAACCAGCCCAAACCCAGTCTTACTCTCCAAAAGCCTAGAGAAGATGCTCTGAAATATTGGGATTTACAAGCATTCCCAACTGAAATACTGAAATTGCATTAACTGCTGTGTTTTTCACACTAGAGAACCAGACTAAATGAGGGAGCCAGCAAAACTTCTAAGCATCCTCAAGAGAAAAAGAATTATCTCAGAGAAAGAATCATCATTCTGGGAGAATCATTTCCCAAAAGAACTTCAGTTCTCATGAAGCACATAAAGATTTCACTAACAATTTTCAAAAGTACATCTTGTATCATTTTCATGGTTTCTTGTTAGAGGAGGCTCAGCTGATACTCTGAAATGGTAACTAAAAGGTTATGTTCTAATTAAGGAGAATAGTTCCATCTGTTATGGATGTTGGAAGGACCAATTAGAAGAACAATGTCTAATCTGAACAACCTCAACTGGCCAGGTTAATCCATGAATGGGTCCAAACAAATCTATAATCTTTTCTAATCACTACTGGATTAATTGGATGGATCCATTTGGATGTATATAATGTTTACCATATTTATTTCAAGTATCCCACCCTTTTCCCCTTTAAAAGCTATATTAATTGAAGGCTTTGCAAGGTTTTGGAATTCTATTATGAAACCAGAAAAGCAACCTAGTGAGTAAATTGTTTCACTTTTTTTTTTTTTTTTTTCTGGCAAAGAATGCTCATTCTCTCCTTGGTCCTCCATGAAAAATGGTAAACCATCATTCTGGAAAACAGTAAGCATTCTGGTGTAAGGGACCTGGCAATGTTTGCTGGCTTTAATGTTGCATCAAAACCTATCTGAGAAACAGGAGGCAACTGCAATTAATCATCTCTCCCAGCTATAGATTTTTAGAACTACCCAGTGGGCATCCTCACATTCTCTGCTGATACTTGCTGGGAAACTCCTCAGACCAGATGGTTCCTCCAACTCCAGGGGGTCTTTAACCCCAAAAAACCCATGAAGAAGAAAAGGACCTCCCTCCCATCTGTGGCTGACCTGTTTACAAGTACTGGGAGGAAGAACCCAACCATAAAACAAATCCACATCCACTGGAAGGGACTCCTGGGGGGAATTCTCTCAACCAGCTCCACACTGGATTGTCTCTCTCTCTTAACAGTGCTGGGTTCACAGAACTACCTGTGAGGAGTTTGGTGAGAGGCAAATAGAACTGATCTCCTCAGGAAATGAGGCTGGAGGTGTAAATGGCAATAGCTGAGCCAGGAGAGGCTGACTGAGTGGAAAAGGGAATCCCTTGCTGCCAGCAAAGGGAATTCCCAACTCCCTCTCTGCTCTGTGGTGTCCACTGAGGTACCAGAAGGAGGCCAAGGAGCACAGAGACCCTCAGGGACTGACACTCCCTGCTCTGACAGGTTGTGCAATAACTGACATGGCTTCTGCAAACTGGGAACAAAAGTCACCTTAAACTGGATGGGGGATACAGGAACTCCCTAATGCATTTGATAAATGTTCATTTTTACTGCACCACTTACACCTGCACCTTGCTTTCTTCCCCTCGCTTAATGAAGCACAGAAAATCCAACCCTTCTCTAACTTCACTCATTCCAGTCTAGGAGTTAAGATTTTTCCTTCATTTATCCTGCATTATCAGTGTGGCAATGAGAGTCATGACCCATTTCATCCTGACCCTATCATTCCACTCTCCCTGTTTGGAGGAAGCTGCCACCATTTATTCATTCCCAGGCACATTTTTCTCTCGTTTTCAGTTGCACAAATGCATACAATAGAAAAGGTGTTTTACTTCCTGCTATCAAACTGGATGTTTGGATTAGGAGAAACTCAAAGACCTTGTGTGTAAAGAGAGTGTCAAACAAAAGGAGCTGCAAACCCTTTGAAGAGATGCTCGTCTGCAACTGAATCCACAGTTTTTGAGAGAATTTAGGAAAAGAGAATCAAGCTTTTCTGCTGGGATTGTGTAAAAGTTGACTAACAAAATGAGCACTTAACTCCCTTAGGCCCATTTTAAAAAACTTCACATTTAATAATTAATCCCAGTCTGAATATGCCAGAGAAGAATATTTAAATAGCACTGAGACCAGGGCTGTGCAGCTCCACCCAGCTCCAGGTAAAGAATAGGAATGTTGAATATCTGAAGCAGAGCACCATATATTCCTGCTCACATCATAAAGCTCATAAAACACATTTCAGATGCTGTGAAATACTGCCAAATAATGTTCTGGGAACCCATTACTCTTTGTATTTCTTATGTTTACTGGGTTTTATCTGGGCAATCTCAGTATTGTGTAAATACAGCCTGTCTCTTCTATTGATAATTTAGAAAAATATAGTTAATATAGTTTTTCTCCTTAACAGAGAGAAAAACTGAAGCATTCATTATGTAAAAAAAAAACCACCTTGGTCAGAGTGCTTCCCTTCAACAGATCTTAAGACCTCCACATGACCCATTTCTAACAGATCCACACAACAATAAACTTTTAATTTCCTCCTCCAGCACTTCTCAGCATCATATCACTCCTCCCCATCACCAACAACAAGCACAGCAAATCTTCAACAAATGACCCAGAGGGCTCTACAACGGCTCTTATAAGTTACTTAATCAAACTCTTTCATTCACAAGTGTCTGGAGAGTTGCATGTTGATAGCTTGAAAAAGGGTTAAAAATGCAACCTGGATTTCCTAAGGGTTTACAATGGAAGATCAACATTAGTAGTAATAAAGACTCCAATTTAACACACACTTATTGCAGGTTGTAAATAAAAGGTTTAAAGACAGAAAAATAGTAGTTCTTAGTTGGAAAAGGGGGAGATTTTAAAAGCTGAGAAAGTTAAACAAGATGTACTGGAAGCAAGCCAAGTTTAAAAACATTTTTTATCTGTACTGTTTCTGAAGTATAGCATAAACAAAACCAATCATCTAATTAAGCTAATTACATCGATAATAAACAATTAATTCTGCTGCAGCCTTGGCAAAGATGACGAGATAATGATTCATAGAAAGGTATTTTTTCTGCCTAATTACAAGACAAAACGTGAACATTGAGAGCCTGGGTGCAGATCTCAGTGGCAGCATTGATTTCTGGGGTGCAAGACTGATCTGCACCAGGTGAGGGGCTGGCTCTGGGCCACCCACTCCAGTGGCTGGTGTGAAACAAGGAGATTTTTGTGGGGACACCTGGGGACACCCAGGGCAGCAGTTCCCTCCTTCAAACCCAGCCACTCTGGCCACAACCCACGCTGCTCAGCTGCACATCTCAGTGCTCTGGTGCCTTGTGCAGGCTGACCCAGAACAGAGACCAGACAGAGCTAAAGAATAAAGCAGGGATTTATTAAAAGGCCTCCATGGATGCACCTTGGGCAGCACAAGAGCCCAGCCAGGGCTGCACCCAAGATGAACCAAAATGGCCCCAA
>JAYDZK010000016.1:23888998-23901818 GCA_034509185.1 Euphonia xanthogaster
CTCTGTGCACAGAGCTCACCATCCCCTGATGTGAAGCCCAGACCCACACACTAAAGCAGCACAGAACCTGAAAAATACAAAAGCTAAACCTGAGGCATCAGCTGAACCCAGAAACTCACAGCTCCTGAGCTCTGCCTTGCTTCCCTCTCTGTGCACTGGGACTTGGCTTTCATGTTGGGTTTTGGGCTGGTTCAGGGCATTGGGAGAATGCAGAGTTCAGGAAATAGAGCAGAAGGTCTGTGTGAAAGAATGCCTTTGTGGCCACCAACCCGTGCCATGCAGTGAGCTCATGCCAGCAGCAGCTACGTGATCCCCCCCATTGTGACACCCTGCCCATCTGGGGCTCCTCACTGGACACTGTCACATTACCCCATGGACAACGTGACACCAGGCACGGGACCCTGCAGTACCATTTAGTGGCACTGCGGATATCCAGCCTTTCCTTGAAAACCAACATCATGAACTGCTGTTCATTCTGGTGTCACCAGGACGTGGCTCTGCTGGTGGGTGTTTGAAAGAGGCTGAAAGCCTGGAGCAAGTTCACAGGATATGGTAAAGACTCTGCACCAAATCACATCTTAAACAGAAATAATGGAACATGCATCAACTGAAGACACTAACTCCACAGTTACTTCAGCTGATTTTGAACATTCATCAAAATCTGTGTTTGCTGAATCCTAAGTTTCAGAAGAATTGCTGTGAATATATGGATTTTGTGCCATCACCTTTATTTTCCAGTATCTAACCATTTCTACATCATTCCAAGGCTCTGTGGCAATAAAGGAGAACCTTGCCAGCACTGAAGAGCACACAACTTCCACATCTACACACAGCCAGACACAAAGGCTTCAAGACATTGAGCTTCTGCTCCTCTCCAAGGTCTGCAGTGTAAAGCTGGAGCCTGTGACAGTGTCTGGGTACCAGCACCATGAACAGAGCCATCTGTCCTTAACTCAGGACTGTGGGCTGAGCTGGAGCTGTTACAGGACAGAAATAATAGGAAAAGCAGTGCAGGAGACTCACAGAGATATGGAAGCAGAAAGGCAGAGAAGAGAACAGAAACACAGGACAGTAATAATTGCCAAACCAGAGCAGATTTTCTTATCGGGGGTAAAATAGAGAAGACAGCACTAAATTTAATCCATGCATGCAGAACTTAACTTTGGCAAAACTCTACTGCAAAAAGCAAAGGCCTAAAAGAAACTAAACTCTTGTCAGCACGGTCATAAAGTTGAAAGAATTCAGGTACTTCTCCCAAAACATCATCTAAAACTCACAACTTAAAAACCTTCTTGATGAAAGAAGCAGGAATGGCCTTGCACAGCAGTCAGTGCTGCTGACTCCAGCTGGGAGAACATGTTGGAAGCTCCAGCTCCACACTTCCTCCACCAAGGGAATGCACATTCCCACTCCCCCTGCCCATGTGCAGCACCCCAGCTCTGCAGGCTGCCTGGAAAGAGAATTTTCCTCATTCTCTGGGAAGCAGGGAACTCTGCAAACCAAATGCTGCAGCTCAAGTGCCTGCATGCCCTAGCTGGAACAGATACTTAACACAAATGACTTAAAATGCTGATTTCAATCAACTGATACTTACAGAACTTGAAATTATTTTGAAGTTTTGCAAAAGACTAATTAGGAAACTGGTGGGCTGGCAAATCACGTTCAACTGCTGCAAAGAACTAATTTCTATTTCATTCTGCAGCTGATGATGAGCTACCTCCATAAGCTTCTACAAAAGAAAAAAATTGGTCTTTAATCATCCTTTTGTGGCTTCTCAAGGTTGCAGCTCCCTGGTGCCAGAAGCAGAATGACACCCAAGTTCACCCAGCACGAGACAGTTCGTGTCTGGAAGCAATACAGCTGCATTTATTTTGTCACCGTGCTGCCAGACTGACTTGATCAGGTCAGGCCAAGCTGAGAGATCTCTGAACTGCAGGCAAGTGTCACTGACCTCTCCTCTCCCCATTACATCCTCCATGGATGTTCTCACAACCCCAGCTACATGTGTTTTGAATAATCTGTCCTATCTGGGTTATAAACTTACCCTTTTACCACCTGGAGTAATCAAAAGCTGACAATATTCAGAATTGAGGCCCTTATCCTACAGGCATTAAAAAGCAAGTATTTCACTCACCTCCACACACAAAAGCATGTTTCATAATAGAGCAGTAACTGGGATAAAATTACAGGCATTAAAATGGCATTAAATCTTCTGTTTTAAAAATTATTACTTCAGTTTAACATGTAAAAGAAAGTGTATTTTCTAAACACTGGGGAAAATGTCACTGGACATATTTTTAGATTAAACTGTCACAATTTAAATGAAAATGCATTTTTAAGACAAGTTTTGACATCTAAAATAAATTTTCATACCTACTCTATTGATTTAGGAAATTCCTCAAGACCACAGAGTACAGATCCTACCAGCCTGCCTTTCATGATCATCCTGAGCATTTCAGAAAAGAATGCTGGCTCCAAAGTAAGGCTGTTGGATGGGAGCTTTGCCTGAGAATCTGCCTCAGTAACATTAATGAGGCTCCTGGCTCACCTTTTGTTAGAGACATGAAGATTTTATGAGTCCAAACCCTCTTAGAAAAACTCGTGTAGGTCAAATGCGAAACTCAACTAGATGCTAGAAAAGTAATTGACTTGATTCAATCAAGACTCGGCAAAAGTCTTTCTGAAAGGCTGAATTTTCATCAAAAATCCTGGATATCAGACACATTCACACGTGGATTTGTAGCTGATTAAATGGTTTTAAGACAAGATCTTGCAAAAGGACCTTGCTGTTTGCAGAGCATCACTGGTGAAAAATAACACTTTGAGTCCTTTTGTTAAACATCTGCTGTGTTGGAACACAACAGAGTGCTGGAAAACAACGCTGTGATGAGAGCATTTGGAGGAGGAAGCCGTGTTTGTTTTCCTGGGAATCCCTTGAATGTTTGAACTCCTGTCCCACTATGGTCTCAGTCTCACGGATAAGAATTACGAAAAACAGATACTGTGGACTGAATGTTTGTTAATTCATGCCCATTTATCAAACCCATATGTACACAACCATCTCCTACTGAGCTACTGTAAGTACTTCAGTCTCTCTCAAGTAAGCTGCATGTACAGCTTGCACTGAATCACTTAAGGGAAAAAGAGCCCTGAGCTCACAGTACCAGGACAGAGTGATTTATCTTCATTTTTGCTTTAGCTTGTGTCAAATTATATGTAAGTTTGTATTTAATTTTGTTCTATAAATAAAAGCTTGCATTTAATTTTGAGAATGCAAATGATCTCTTGGGACCTGATGGAAATACTCTTTAAATTAAGCACATTCTGGTCTTTCAGGACCCTGGGAATATTCCATCTCCGCTTTTAGCCCATGCCATCTCTACATACATGACAGATGTTTGGGGAATACATCTCTTTTATACCAAATTTCTGCACACAATTCAAAATAAGTAAAAACTTACATCACACTGGATTGTTTAAGTACTTTACCTGAGTGCATTACTCCACATGAATCACAGGTCTTCAAATAATGACTAGAGATTAAATCCAAGGCTTTGTACAGACAAGCTTTCTCTGAAATTACCTCTGTATTACAAAAGCTGGAGTTAATTTCAATAATATCTACTTTCCTAATAATTTTTACCTGTCACTAAGCCCTCCAGTATTTAGCACAGGTGATTTTGACTAAGATAACTTCCTTTTTTCTTACATCTTTTTCCTTAAAAAAGCACTCACCATAGCTTCCTGACTGAAGCAACTGTTTGGTCTCACTGAGAGTGTCTTTATGCTCTCCTAGTTCCTCAGTTACTTGCCATGAAAATATTCCTTGAAAATTTTAAGTCAATTATCTTAAGGAGGGAGCAGGGCTGGGGTCTTGCTGCCCCCACCTGAGATGCCAGCAGCCTGTGTGACAATGACCAGCAGGGCTGAGGGACCAAGGACAAGCTGCTGGTGAATCACTGCATGGCTGCAGGCAGCCTCCAGCTGAAGATTCCCATGGAGCACTCCCTGCCCCTAAACACTGATGCTAAAGTACAGCTGGTCCCTTCTTTTAGTATTTTTTTCCTCCTTCCTCAGTTGCTGAGTCTGTGTCTACAGGAAAACCAAACCAAACAAACAAAACCAAAAGAACAAAAAACCCCAAAAATATCTCAGCCTAACATTTTCAAAAGTCCCAGTGGCAGGTCTGACTCTGCTCAGCCCATGGAAGTCCTGCCTGCTCAGCTGACAAGAACATCCTCTGTACATGGATCCTTCTGGGTCACTGGCTGAACAGCCAGAAGGAGAAATGTGCAAAGCCATCTCAGAAAGGTACCAACAGCAGCACCTTACCACTAATGAATCAAGCACTGCATCACCTCCACAAGGAGACAGAATGAATTTGGTTTTCTGTGATGTAGGTCTGCACTTGTATCACCTCAACAATATAAACACAGGAATGCATTTATTTAAAATTAATTTCTGTCTCATTTTTAATAAATACCAAGACCAAATTACTCACCCTCAACCTTACCTTAACCTGAACTGGCCAGGGGGGTTTGCAATCCATTCTGCTACACAACACAGATCCAGGGCTCTTACATCTACAACTCAGAGCATTTCTGTCACAAAGCTGGAATACATGTGAATACGTGGAAGATCATGAAGTCTGATGCTATATGAACGATTCCTCTGATACCTGAGCAGTACCAAAGACACCAATAATTCCTAGAAGTAAAAAGGGGCTCAGCCACCAGCCCTCTGCAGATCATTTCAAAGAGCTCACTCAGCATGACTCAGATTATAAAGGGACTGGCTGCTGGCCATCACATGCACATCTCACTCTAATTTCTTTAACTCTCATACCATTCCATTCTTTGCATTACCTTTGCAAACACAGCCCTGAATCTGAAAAAATTTGTTGCCATTCTTTCCAAGGAGCTCAGCAGAGGTCAAGAGATCTACATAAAGTGCCTGCCTATATAATCCCACACAGGATCTAAATTACTGTAACAGGAGAAAATACAACATTTCCCACCTTCCTGCATATGAGAGCTTAAACAAACCCTGAAAAATAATCTGCTCATTAATTACACATATCCAGCAAGCACAGAATCACCCTGGGCATTTTTTCATTACAGCACACAGATACTTACTGTACCTCCTCCATGCCAGTGCAGGTGGTGCTCACAGCTCCTGAAAGGGCAAAGCCAGGTACCCACCTCCTGCTCTTTTATCAGGAGGTACCCACCTCCTGCTCTTTTATCAGGAGGTACCCACCTCCTGCTCCTCTCTTTTATCAGGAGGTACCCACCTCCTGCTCTCTTTTACAGTACTATATCAATATGTCAACTTCACTCCAAATTTTCAGAGGCCTGCACTCTATCCAATAGATGAAAGCTACTTTACCAAAACTGGAAAGATATAATAAAGATTTGGCTTTTATACATTTGTTTCTGCTTACATATAACATTAAAGAAATTCCTTTGCTTTGACAAATTTATCAAAACCCATGCATATTTCATATTATCATTCACCTGAGCAACAGACTCCAACTTAGTAACACAAAAGTTACCTTTCACCTAAATATATTCCAACAAAAAAACCCTTTTGTTCTTTGGTCACAAGCATCAGCAACGTTAAATGGTCATTTTAATAGCAAATGTTAAGGATGGGAATATATTATATTAGATATTCCAGTTTAAACATTCTGAAGAGAAGCAACAAGGTTAGGCTTCCCTAGTGATGTGAAAGATTCTGGGGGCTATCAAAAGGCCCAAATGATGCAAACACTCAAGGATTAAGTACATGCCACGAAATTAACTGAGATTAGTAATGCTAAATTTGTTTGCATTTGTTTGAACACTAGAACATAGTTCATATCTCACTTATTCCAGAGGCCCATGTTCAACAAATAAACATAATTTAGTGACCCATCCTCTTTATGACTAGAAAAATACTCATTCCTCACATTTCTATGTGTAGGGGTCTCCTCATTTTCAAAAAGAAAGAGATGAACTATTTCCACTGTTTTTGGGATTTCAGGGAACACTTACACATCTTCCTATGACTGGGCTTAGTTGATGTCAGAGCAAAACTAAATTGTGAACAAAAAACACTCTTCAAAATTCCACAAATACAAAACTGGGGTTTGGAAGGCCTACCAGGGGGGACAAATGCCAAATAAAGCCTACAATGCTGCAGGAGAAAGCCCTTCTTGCTCCAGGACTTAAACCACTTTATGAAGGCTTGCCTTTAATTCAGCTACAGGAGTATTATTACAGCTTCTGCAGGAAGAACTGCAATTTACAGCCACAGAGGTCACAATGCACAAAGGAACAGACTTCTGGTCACTAGGACATATCTCTAGCACCCAAAAGCAGTCAAATAATCTCTTCCAAAAGGAAAATAAGATTGTTTTACTTTTGTTACCCACTATAATATGAATTTGGAATAACTGAACACAAAACACTAAGCACTTAAAAAGTCAGTTTACATTTTGCAAAAAGCTGAAAGAAAACACTAATTATCCCTATAATTCATAACTCCCTTACACTGTTCTGGGAAAAAAAGCAGTACCTGACACTCAGTGTCCTCAGAACTGCTGTCATACCAATGCACACATCCTTGTCTGAAACTGTAGAACACTGGCAGGTCTCTCAACTAGGATATGGGAGAGCTTACATGAAACTCAACCCTCTGGACAAGTGCAAATGTGAACCTTCATCCCTTTTCCCAGCACAGCTGCGAGCCCCGATGCCTGCAGTGCAACATGAATGCTCTCTCAGATTCCGGCTCTGTGGAGCAATAAAGAGTTCCAAGTGCATAATTACTGAGCCAACCTCCCACCTCAGGCTTTATCCCCTGCGTTGGAAATTTCTGATTGCTATGAAAGGCCATTCTCCAAGGCAGGAAGAGCAGGTTCTGTATGAGTGAACTAGAAAATACATGAACTCCGTTAGTGATGGGGTCAGCTTCAACCTAGGTGTATCAATCTAGAGCCATTTTCACCTTCTCCTATATATTTTAAAAAGCTATTTATCCTTTAAAGGCTACAGGAATCACCTGTATACTATACTATCACACAGCATACATCTGCTTTGTAAAATCCCTGCACCTGAGCAGCGCTCCGTGGGACTTGGTCACAGAGCACGATTCTCAACAACTTTCCAAAGGCACCCATTCAACAGCCAGCAATCCCTAGTGACAGATGCTTCTGCTCTGACCTGGCTTTCATGGGAAGAGGCAAGAACCACAAGGTATTTCCATCAGAGCCTTCATGAATTTCTTTAAATGTATTTGCTAACCCATGATTATGTAAGGCTGAAAGTCCAGCTTGCTCCTCCAAAACGTCCAAAGTTTATCAACAAGAGGCTGCTGAGGGAGCTCTCTCCTGTCCTTCAGCAAGCCAGCCACACTTTCCTGCTGGGAAGAAGGGCAGTGCACTGCTTCAGCATCTGGACATATACCTGGGGCTTGGAACACCCTGCAATCATGAAATTGTTTAGGCTGGAAATGACCTTTAAGGCCACTGAGTCTGACCATTAAGCCAGCACTGCCAGCTCCACCAGTGAACCCTGTCCCCAAGTGCCACATCCATGGCTTCTATATCCCTCCACAGGTGGGGACTCCACTGCCCTGGGCAACCTGTTCCAACGCTTGATAGTTAATTAAATGTTTCCCAATATCCAATCCAAGCCTCCTCTGGCACAACTTGAGGCCATTTCTTCTTCTCCCTTTTTACCTGGGAGAAGAGACTGACCCCATCTCACTCCACGATCACCAGCCTCCTCGCAGGGAGTTGTGGAGAGCAAGAAGGTCCCCCAAAGCCTCTTTTTCTTCAGGCTGAGCCCCCCCAGCTCCCCTAGCTGCTCCTGGTGCTCCAGACCCTTGCCCAGCTCCCTTCCCTTCTCTGGACACTCTGTTCTTAAGATTATTGTTCTGATCAGAAAAGCATTCAACTTCTATCACAAGAAACTAACAGCACAGTATTGAAGTCTTAATTTCAGTAAAAATCATGTGAATGGCTCATTACTTTTCAGTTTCGCTGCTTTGAGTGATTCACTGCATAAAGTAAATGATGTGTAAACTGGAGAACAGTTCAATTTCTACAGGCTATTAAAACAGAAATATGGGAGGCTGGGAGCAGGGAAAATGGTCATGCTGCAGGGGAGGGATGGTCCATTTAGAACCACTGCACACATCTGAGTTTTACAGAAACAAGAAAAATTATACTGAAAAATGAACTCTTTTTTAAAAAAAAAGTATTGCCCATTATAAATCATGCTCTGCAAGATACACAGAATACAGAATAATCCTTGAATCATTTGGCCATACTGACAGCTTGAGCATTAACTGCCACAACAAAACTTCTACTACACAAAAGAATTTTGAAAATCCCCTTTTCCCAATAGGGATGGCCCCTGGTTTTAGAGTCATGAGATCATATCAACAGGAGCACTTGATTTCCTTTTTCTGTATCAAAACTTCTGAGCCCTCTTAAAAGGAAGGCAAAAAAAGATCCACGAAAACCAACACTGCAGTCCAGACTTTATGAGATTATCAGTATGAAAATCAAAGGCAAACAAAAATGTTCTCGTGACAAAGATTCGTAAGAAAATCCTGGTTTGGTTTGGGGCACCTTGGCCTTGACAGATTAGCTTGTCTGGTACCTCTGGGCTGCACTGCACTGCTTGTCCCAAACAAGCTCCCGACAATATTCTCTTCTCCATATGCACAGAAATACCTTTTGATGATGAAATTAAATTATGTCACTTAAAATCAAGGTGGAGTACTCACCAGGCTACTAGTTAAGCTGCTCCTACTAAGAGAAAAGAGCCTAAATCATTTAGACTCCTGTCAAAACCCCAAGCTTCAGAAGCCAGCACCTTTCCTCCAAAATCTCCTTGCCAGGAAGCTCTGACTCTTGAATAAGAAGTTTCTGAATTAGGAGAATGGGATTACTGCTAGTTTCCTCTTCAGGGACATCATTAACACTCACACTGAATCTTTCCAGCCTGTCTTTTTCTGCTCCACAATCCTCTACATCTGCAGTAGAAAAATCCTTCCCTCTCCTGCAAACTGCAATGCCCTCAATCCCCACAGAGTCCAAGCTCCTCTTTGCTGAGCAACTTTTTGTCCTTTTCTAAAAGACCTCACCTACCACTGACTGTTCCCCTTCAGAAACATAATTTCACCTATTTCCTCCAAAACTTCACTAGGGAGACCTGGGAATTCCTCTTTTTTCCCTGCAGACTCAAAGTGTCATGCAATCCTTCCTCTGTCCCAAAGGCCACTATCCCATAATGTTGCTGTGAGCAGCCACTTGCAGGTGAAATAAGTCTGGAGTATTTCCATGCCATTCCAACTGCCCTCCTGACAATCTATCCTCTGCACACCCAAGTGAAAACACAGAGCCAAAATCTCCTCTACTCCTGGAAAGCTCAATTTTTCACTACCATGGAATTTGAGCAGGGAGACTGACACTAAAGATGCACATCACTGACATGGCACGTGGAAAAGCTGGGAGAGGTAAAGCTCTTAAACATTCCCCCGAGCATTTCTGAGCAGATTTCTGTCTGAGCAGTCCTTAGATGATTCCTTGTCACCTTTATTTCAAGGCATCCCATAGGAAAAAAGTGTGAAACCCAACTCTGTCCACTGCCATCCAATAACTTCAGCCAGTTTAGAGGAAAACTGAAAATGGGGACTGGAGTAGACACCAGCAGGAGCAGACATGGCACTAAATCCTGTTCCTGAGGTCTCACCTGTGTGCTTCTAATTCTGCCTTCAAGAGTCTCTGTGCAGAATCACAGCCTACAAGGTCTCTGCTGACAGATCTAAATCATGGCCATAACATATTTCTCCTATCTATATTTAAAGCTCTGGAACTTAACAGTAATAATATAATATAATATAGTAAAATATTACAGTATAATATACTATATTATATATAATATAATATATACAGCCTAATATAATAATATTAATAATGATTGCTTAACTTTTCTTTTTCACTGGAACTTAAACAGTTAAAATAGTTTATTTCAAAATACACTTCAAAATTTATAAAAACAGAAAGAAAGACATCACTTTCTTTTATTAGAAGATGTACTGATTGAACAGAATATGTCAGAGGGTACTAAAAAACCCAAAGAAATCATCAACAGGCAACATGAGTTATCATACTGCCAAAAAACACTAAAACCAGCCTAGTGCAACAGTCCCAGATTTATTGGTCTGGAAAGAATAAAGAGCCTCTCGAGCCAAGAGATGTTAGTGCATTAAAAATTGCACTGGATCAAAACACTAGATATAATTTCACTAAGGGGAATCATTGAGGAGCATGGAATTTACATGGGGTTTCTTTACCCAGAACACATGAAGTCAGCATCTGGCTTCCTTTATTAAAGTAGCATTTTTTTGACTTTTTCTTTGAATTCTTTTTGGAATAGCTCATTGTTATGCCGTTCAGCCAAAACCGTTTTATTCTGCTGGCAAACGTGTTCAATGTGGATTTAAAAAATAATATGACTGGGGAAGTAGTTAATAAATATTATTTTTCACCAGGAGATTCTGCTGCCTACAGTGAGCAGCTATCCAAGGTTAGTTTGAGGCACTGACGTGTGCCTGTACGTTGATGTTTTGGGCTGGGTTTGGGTACTAACAAGGCACCAGGCACATGACTTTTGATGTCCCAACAGCAGCATTTTGATATGAAAATGCAATGAGTGCCAAGGGCTGCTAATGCTGCTCTAGGTGGGATTTTTAGCTCTATTTTTCTGGAATTCTGACATTATCAACAGGAGTCTTTTGACTGCAGGTGTAACTCAAAGCACATGGGTTCTGTTCCAGGGTAAAACAAATCTGTTCAGTCAGAGATGCTGAAGAACATTCACAGAGTTAAGATTGAGTCTGTCTCTGATTTGAATCAAGTTGATGAATTGTAAATAGAAACACTCTAATCCCACACAGGGACAGCAGGGAACTCCCAGAGCCCCTCTGATGTGCTGAATGGGCTCTTTTAGAAAGGAATGCCACACTTCAAGAATGCTGATTGAAAAAAAAAAATCATTTTCCATAAAAAAATAGGAGGAGGGCAATTTCTTTTTTTTAAATTCTCCCTGGCACCAGCCAAAGATACGCACAGAGAGTTTTGATGAATTCTCTTCCTCAATTTATAAGCAACAGTGTCCACACTCCACAATGTTCATGTGCCTTAGCTCAGTGTGCTTTTCCAGCTATTTAACAGATCACACAAGGTCATGGCTCAGACCTTAAAAGTAAAGATGGTGCATGTGGAAACCTCCTGGTATAAATGAGAGGAAATCACACAGCACAGTCTTTTGGGTCAGCAGATTATATGGGTTCAGATTTGCTGGTGTCAGAATTATTACTTACATTTTCAAAACAGACTTCAAGCAGAATGTAAGTGATTCTCCCACTTTTTTTTTTTTTAATTATTATTCTTTGGGAAATGGTTTGGTGTGAGCCTCCCATACATTTCAACTTGATCTATAATTTCATGTTGATTGACCACTGTGTTAACTCAGAATAATTCTGAACTAAGTTCTGGGACTTGTTCTGAGTTACAAGTTTTTGAAAAACAAAACAAAACAAAACAAAAAGACCATACAGCTGAAGTTTTCACATGGTCTTCCACTGTAAAGGATACTCATGTTACTTTCTATAATTGCCACTTCTAAAACATTACATATAGATCCATGCTTCAATTAATACAATTTAACCCAACAACATTAAATGGTTCTCAAAACAAAGTGGGATGAAAACTATTTGGAACTTTGTGTTATACAATATGCATATTTAAAAGAATAATTACTTTTTTTTAATTGAAGAGTAAAACTCTTTAATAACTAAAATGCCAAGGTCATCCTCCCTCATACAACGAGCACAACCAGAGATAAAACCAAAGGCAGAATCTAAACAGAGTCCAAATTTGAGAATAAAAGAATGAACACATCCACAGTTCTCTATGCTTATAAGCTACACTGGAAACAAAAACAACCAACCACAAATAGCATTCAAATACTAACAAGAAAAAGCCTTTTCTCACTTTTCAGCTCAACACAAATATTAAAGTCATTTCAGATAAAATTTCATTTCCCACATCATGGATCAATAACTGCATCAGTTTTAAATAGCAATCCAAGATGAGAATGTGTCCAAATTACTCTAAAGGTCATCATAAAGGCTTAATTCCATTTTTATATCCAATTTTTTATTTAAACAAATTGTCATGCATGCAAACCTGAGAAATTCAAAGGTTAGCATGTAAATAGACTTGAGTTACTTCACTCACGAGCCCTCAGGCTGCTGAAACTCATATCCTGGCAGACCAATAAAACTTGTATGAAATCAAAATGTTTGATCTCCAGAATGCTGAGTTCTTTGGTCCCAAGCCAATAAAGAACCTAACCATGTGTCTGTCTGTCTTTAAAGCACATGAATCCAGGGCTGACCCTGACTCTGGCAGCCAGTGAGCCACAGCAAATGGCTCTGGAAGGAAGATGAGAATGAGGAGTTGTTCTGAGGCATCCAGAAATTTCTTTGACAGAACAACAACATACTGAGTGTTCAGATTCTTTTTCAGACAAACTGGACTGTGTAGCACAGCCCTCCTAGGCTGGAAGACCCCAAGCATCTTCAGCTGATGTGCTGCAGACACTGAGTGCCTGTCTTAGGTTGAAAGATTTAGCTGGGTGAGTGTTCTATTCCCACCTGTCAGAGCTGGGGCAGTTCTCTGCTGTTCATGGGGCAGTTTTTTCTTTATCTCTCCCACAGCCCACCCTCCCTCCAGGAGATCTCTGCTGTCCATGGCCAC
>JAYDZK010000016.1:23901918-23913282 GCA_034509185.1 Euphonia xanthogaster
CTTCAGAGCCATCAGCCATTGGCTCTGCTGGACGTGGTGGAAGCTTCCAGCAGCTTCTCACAGGAGCCACCTCTGTGGCCCCCCTGCTACTGAAAACCAGGCCATGCAAAACCAGTACAAGCACGTAAATGGTCCAGAAGAGGCCATTACAGAGGTGGAAATGCTCCCTTTCCAGCCTGACCTGCTGGTCTGCAACCAACAGGACTGCACAAGTATACTCCCCTGTATTGCAAGTGGCATTTACAGAGATACTCTTTTACAGACACAAATTGATTGTCCCCTTTAATTTACCACTCTGCAAGGATGGTGGCACATACCCATACAGCCAGAGGAAGAACAGCAAAGTGGAACTGACTGAGTGGAACTGCTGTGGAGAGTGCCAGCCCTGGAGCCCTGCTAACCCAGCCAGGCAGAACCAGGCACACATCACTGTCCATCAGGGCTGGCCCTGCTCCCACGGAGCCCGTGACAGCAGTGACTCACTTGCTTCCTACTGACATTCAAACTGTGACTAACACCAGGGCCACAAACACCTACATAAACACCCACAGGTGCTGCAGTTACTCTTCCAGCAGAACTCCTGGCACAAAGCTGTGCCTTTCCTTTTCCTGCAAAGCAGTCCGTGTCTTGATCGCTTTAAGAACTGCCTATAACAAAAGCAAGAACTTCTGATTCCCAAACTATTGGGATATTGGGACAAATGATGGACTCTGGCCCTGGCTAGCATAAGAGATTTGATGACAGGATGCCTTGGCAGTAGCAAAGAGAACTTTGAGGATTACATCAAGATTGCAAGAAGATTAAATCGGGTTTACTGTAAAAAGAGAATTACATCAAACTCTGCAAGCAAGGGAGAATATATTTTCATGGGGGCACTGGCATTGTACCAGCATCAAACCATGAAAAAACATTTTAAAATGCATAAGTTTGTTTATGCCATTTTTAACCCAATCATTGCAGTAAAACATTACTAGCCTTCTAAAATACCACATAAGCATTTGTGTCCCACAATAAAATCAGATTCTTTGACCATCTCACCGAGTCCCCATCAAGGCCACTCTTACAGGCACTTGTCTTCTCTTGACTAAAAAGTCCTAAATTTTAAAATTCAAATAACTACAGGGTATGATAAGTAACTGAACAGTCCCAAGTTAAAATCCAACTATAACTTAATCATGAATGAGTTTGAATTTTTATATCATTAAATAGGCATGGTAACTTTATAAACTATCAGTCAGAACTGGTTTCTCTCTCCAGATTTACATGCAATAGAAATAATACAACTGCCTGTAATATCAAACCAAAAACAGGAAATTGAAAGGTGTGATTATCAATTTGGAAAATACAGGATATTTTTGTGTCAACAGTACCACCTGCTGGATATCAAGAAGATAAGAGGCAGCAACTAATCAACATTTATAAAAATCAGATTATGGCACAACTCAGTACTAGTCCTGCACAAATGTCAGCATAACTAAACTGTTACAAATGAATCTATAACAAACTTTCAGATCTTCTAACACACTCCCAAAATCCTGCAGAGAGGTCATGGACATTTTCAATACATGTTTTTTTCTTAAATCAGATATTCAAAACCCATTAAACATCATTAATCAGATGAACAAAAAAATTCAAACAAATTCACCTAGCAGCCCAATTTAAAAGCAAAGCTACTACTATTAATTGTTGTCATCATATTTCAAAGTTCAAAGGTCTCCTACCTTCTCAGTGATTTCCCATGGGCAGCTCCTCACAGCACTGACTCCTTCACAGCCAACAAACTCATCTCTCTCCTCACCCAGCTAACCCTCTCTTTTGTAGCACTCTCCTTACTGGACACAGCTGTGGCCTGTTCCCAATCTTTGGTGATCAGTACAGCTGCAGCTCCTCAGGTGTGACACTGCCTTCTGCACTGGCTTTATTTTCTCACATTCTATCCCTCCACAATTAATGACTGTGTTAAGTGTGTGGTTTTTAAATTTAATTACACAACTAATGTGTTACAGCCTTACAATCTTATTTAGCAGAGTGGGAGGAGTAGACAAAAATGTCCTCAAAGTACTCTGTCCCCATTTATTACTATTAAGATACTGTGTAATCCCAAAAATAAGCACCTATTAAAGGACCTCAATCCAAGTGACTTCACTGAAAGGGTAAAGCTTCAGCAAAAAATCATCACCCTTGAAATCCCCTAACGTATAGGCCCTCTGACACAGAAAATTGTTATCATGTTTCTGCTACTTCTCAATAAACAACTTTCTGACTATGTTATTGTATTGGTCTTGCATGGCTTGGTTTTCAGTAGCAGGGCGGCCACAGAGGCAGCAAGGTGCTGCATATGGGTCAGGGCAATCCCAAAGCTGGACAAAAAATGGATTGAGAGTCCTCAGGAGAAGGCCATGGGTGTGAGAAGCTCACCATGACCCAGCAATGTGCCCCTGCAGCCTAGAAAGCCAGCCACAGCCTGGGCTGCATGAAGAGCAGTGTCAGGAGGAGCTCGAGGGAGGTGACTGTCCCTTCTCTCTGCTCTTGTGACACCCCAGCAGGAGCACTGTGTGCAGCTCGGGGCCCCACAATAGAAGGACAGACCTGCTGGAGAGTCCAGAGGGGCCCCCAGAGATGCTCAGAGGCTGCAGAACCTCTCCTATGAAGACAGACTGAGAGATTTCAGGTTGTTCAGCCTGGAGAAGAAAAGGCTCCAGGGAGACTTTCCAGCACTTTCCACCACCTAAAGAGGGCCTGTAAGAACTGGAAAGAGACTTTTTACAGAGAGACATAGTGACAGAACAAGGGGCAATAGCTTAAAACTGAAAGAGGGAAGGTTTAGATTAGACATTAGGAAGAAACTCTTTACTGCAAAGATGATGGGGCCCTGGCACAGGCTGCCCAGAGAAGCTCTGGCTGTTCCATCCTTGGAAGTGCCCAAGGCCAGGCTGGATGGGGCTCTGAGCAGCCTGGTCTAGCGGAAGGTGTCCCTGCCCATGGCAGGAGGAGGTGGAACTAGATGATCTTTAGGGTCCTTTAGAACCCAAACCATTCTATGATGCTATAAAAATAATGTAGTTATTAGGCAAGTGTATTGGGTTTGTGAGGCCGGATTTTGGTAGCAAGGGAGCTACAGGGGTGGCTCTTGTGAGAAGCTGCCAGAAGCTTCCCTCATGTCCAGCAGAGCCAAGGCCAGACAGCTCCAGGATGGACCTGCTGCTGGCCAGTGCTGGGCTAGCCAAGAATGATGGTAATGCCTCTTAGATTTAAAAAGGAAAAAAAAGTTATTGCTCAGATGTAATTGCAGCCAGAGAAAAGCAGGGTGAGAATACGAGAGAGGAACAATTCTGCAGACACCCCAGCAGGGGAGAAGGAGGGGCAGGAGCTGCTCCAGGTGATGGAGCAGAGATTCCCCTGAAAACTGTGGTGCAGCCCAGGGTGAGGTAGCTGTGCCCCTGGAGCTCATGGAGGGTCCCAGGGGTGCAGAGATCCACCTGCAGCCCATGGAGGAGCTCACACCAAAGCAGCTGGATGCCTGACAGGAGGCTGGGAACCCATGGGAGCCCCATGCTGGAGCAGAATTCTGGCAAGAATGTGCTGACATCTGCAATTACATCTGAGAGAGGAGCTCACGCTGGAGCAGGTTTCCTGGTAGGACTTGTGACCCTGTGAGGAACTCACACAGGAGCAGCCTGTCCTTGAAGGACTGCACCCCATGGAACAGTGGCCCACACTGCAACACTCTGTGGAGAAGCCTTGCCTGTGGGATGGACTCATGCTGGAGAAGGTTATGGAGAAGGTTATGGAGAACTGTGTCCCATTGGAGGGACATGCTGGAGCAGGGGAAGGACTCCCCTCCCTGAGCAATGCCACAGTGATCAACTGACCATAACCCCACTTCCACCTGCCTGTACCATTGGTGGGAGGAGCTCAGGAAGAAAGGAGGGATGGGGAGGAAGTGGTTTTACAGTCTGTTTTTACTTCTCATTATCCTGCTCCAATTTTGTTAGTAATGAATTCAATTAATATTTCTATTTTGAGTCTGTTTTGCCTGTGACAGTGTTTGGTGAGTGTCTGAGGTTACAAGATGTGGCTGGGGTGTGTATTCCATTGCCATCTCTTAGATGTGGGGCAGTCACCTTCTGTTCATTGAGCCACCTGTTAAAAACAGGTGGGGCTGTTTTCTTTATCTCTTCCACAACCAATCCTCCCTCCGGAAAATGCCTTCTGTCCATGGCCAGTGAGTGTCCCTGCATGGCTGATCAAATTCCACCATCCCATGGGGAGATGCTCTGCCCAAGGGAAGAGCCAAGAATTCCTACCTGGATACGATCTGAGACTTGGAACAGCACAGCAGCCTTTGCTCACGGCATTCCCAGAGGAGCAGCTTTCTTTTTCACTAGATTCCCAGAGGGAGAGCAGGCCCAGCTCCAGCAGCCCTGGAGCTGCAGAGGAAAACTCCCCCCCTGTGCAGGATCCCTGCTCCAGCAGAGCCCCAGCTGGCACTGCAGGAGGGCTGAGCCCCCCTGGGATGGGGCTGTGCCCCCACCCTGACACACAGGGGCCAGGGCATGGTCTGACTCTGGCAGGGTTATTTTGTATTACTGCTTTTTTTTTTCCCTAATAAAGAACTATTCCCATATATTTGCCTGCAAGTTCCAAAATTATAACAATTCAGAGGGAGGGGGTTTGCATTTTCCATTTCAGGGGAGGCTCCTGCCTTCCTCAGCAGCCACCTGGCTGTTCAAGCCAAGGCAGTGCCGTGTTCTGCCCCAGCTGAGGCTGAGCCTAGCCCAGGACAACCCCAGCTGTGATGACACTCCTGAAGGGCCACACAAAAAACTGGATAACTGCATGGAAATGCTCTCAGGAAACTGAAAGCTACATGTGGCTGTGAGGAGAGGCACCCCAGGGAGGGGGTGGCTAACCAAGCCCACTCCCCACTCCTGGCATGTGCCTGGACAGCACTGCATGAAGCATGAAAACAAAACATGACAGCCCACTGTGTTAGAGCAAAGCTGGCCCTAAAGTGGCTGCTCTGCTGCATAAAATAAAACCACAGATACTCACTAGAGAAAAGGGGCTTGTACAATTAGGAGTCAACACACACGAGCTGTTTGTAATCATGCAGCTGCCTCTGAGGAAGGAATGTGTTGGGGGTTAAGATTTTTCCTGTCCTTTCTTTCTCTTATGGAATTTTCTCCCATTTGTAGCAGGAGGAGGAGGAGGAGGAGGAGGAGGAGGAGGAGGAGGAGGAGGGGGACGGGTGCAGCTGGCTACTCTCTTACCTGGGGGCTTCCCCTTGGGAAGGGCAGAGACACCATGAGATTCTGGCCAGGGCTTGAGGGGCTGAACTCAGCTCTACTTGCTCTCAGTACTAGTTTGAAAACAAACCAGTGAGAGTTTCCAAGCCAGAACTACAGTTTAATAGGAAAATTAAAATTAAGGCAGAAAACACTGGCTTAAACTGACAGAGTCAGGATACAACCTGGCACCCTGTTGGTCAGGGCGTTGGTAGAAGTCCCATTAAATGGTGGCTGCAGCCCTGTTGGAGGGATAGAGGTGGTCCTGTTGATCTTGTAGGAGGGTCTGGTGCTCCTCTGAAGGTCCAGTGGTGGTTATGTAGCACTTGTTCCCTGGGAATGCAGCAGGTGAGGGCTGGCTGTGCTGTTCCAAACCTCAGATTGTAACCCAGTAGGAATGCTTGGTTCCTCCCCCTGGGTGGAGTGTCTCCCAACAGGATGGTGTAATTCTATCAATCAGTCATGCAATGAGACCTGATGGCCTGTTAGCAGAAGAGAGTCCCCAGAGGGAGTTACCATGGATGAGTCATGGAAGAGATAGAGAACACTGGCCCCCTGGTTTTAACAGCTCAGAGAGATGGTGACAGAATACAGACTTTTGGTTACACCTTACACTGTCAAACTCAGCATCGCAGAGGGATGGCTGGGCTGCTCCTTACTGCAGGAGAATTCACTGCCAGGGCCAGAGTCCAGCCCCGCCCTGCTCCTCCTGCCCTGGGTCAGCCCGGGCTTGTGAAGAGCAGCCCTGGCTCTGGGACTGCACCAACACCCAACCCAGCTGGGAAGGAGCCTCACCATCCATGAGGGTGCCTCAGGGGAAACCTGAACGCAGCACCCCGAAGCCTCCCCTTCCCAGAGGCCATGTGTCCCTGCCTGCAGACTCCTCTGCCAGGAGAAGGGAAATGTCTTCAGAAACTCATCTTGGGTTCACAGCACGGTGATCTCTGGTCAGGACAAGCAGGCAGTGGAGCTGATGCACATCAGCACATCCCTTCCCTTCTCTCAGGCATGGACATGGAAAGGCGATGCACTCCGTCAGCAGCTCTTGGTGCAGACGTGTGGGGCTGCTCCCCAGCACTTCCCACAGGGAAAGGGCCTGGATACCACACTGACACAGGGAACTGCCTCCCTCACCCTCTCCTCACCCAGCAGCCTTACCCACTGAGAGTGCACCCCAAGTCTGGGAAACATGGCTGGTTTTGTTATTCTAAGTAATGCAGATTGGTATATTCCCATTGGACTGAGCTTCCATCCTCTCTGGCCTGTAATCTCACCACACAGATTTTTAAGCAGCATGCAGTGCCAGAACAGCTCCATTCTGCTTCCTGCTTCAACAGGGCCCTGTGCTGCACCACCAAACCCAGCACATGGCCTGCTGGCACTTGATGTGCCAGCAGTCCCAAAAGGTGTGTCACAGTGTGATGGGAAGAGGGGTGGGCTGGAAGCCTGCACTTTGCTTTTACTATTTCAGTTTTATTGATCTTGAAATAAAAACTCACTAAAACTTGCTATAAAGCCCATCAGTCATAAAATAAGATCAAAAGCAGGCCTATAGAAAAGATGTCTGCTTGAGGAAAAGACCTTGATGATGGTTTCAGAAATACAAGAAAGCACATCCTTAAATAATGTTTATAGCCTCAAACTGCTCTGTTCAGACAGATTATAAAATTAGATAAAACTATCTATTGCCTTGAGTGATGACAGGAAAATGAACGTTTCATCCTCTACAGAACCAGGAATCTTCAGATAAGATTTGTCTCTGCCATCACAAGATAAATCACCGTGGGTCTCATGCTGCTGTGATTTACACCAGGTACACCTGGTGCAACTCAAAGCCTTCACTCAACTTACTCCACCTGCAAGGAGCCATGAGGAGAATCAGTTTCCTGATACAGAGACATAACTTAAAGATCTTTAAAAACTTCATTAGCTCTTTGCATTTTCCTTGAAGCTGTGCCATCCCCAGCCTTATTTCATCTTTGTTATTCATCAGCACATTATTTCTAAGCCCACAGTGGGTGGATGTGCAGGTATGTATTTCTTTTTATAAAGCTTTTTCTACTTGTCTTATTTTCCTTGAATTCTTGGATATTCCTTTCTGCAAAAGTAAAATCATTGTGGAGGCTAGTCTTGCTGCTCAGACCTAATGAACATAGGAAAAAGAAAGGGAGGGAGGGAGTTTGGTGAATACTTTAAAAAAAAAGAGATAACAAACCTCATAGCCCATTAGAAAATGTCTAGATTACAATGCAAAAAATTACAACAAATTCTAATTCAGACCACTGAAATGACACTTCCTGTTCTCCAACTGAAGCATCCCTGGCTCATTAAAAAAGCTCCCCTCCACTCTGAAGTTAATTGTGCACTCAGAAGAAATGACAGCTCATGCTATCAAACACCACATGCACGTGGTTAAGGCGTGCAGGAAAGAGAATGACTGACCCACAGGATCCTCACACACACACACAGCTCCCTACCAGCAGGACAGACTGAAATCAGGGGACTTTTCTTCCCCTTAAACCAAGCCCCAGCTCCAGACTGGCTGCTGCAGAAGCAAACTGCTCAGCAGGATAAGAGGGATGCCAGGGGTGTGCACAGCAGCCATAGATGCCCCAGAACAGATTTGGTGTGGAACAGTAACAGCTTTGCTGGAAGGAAGGCTGGCTGAGGATATTGGAAAATGAAAGGTTAATAGGGAAGGATGGCATCTGTTATGACATGATTTGATATTTTGGACACAGAAATTCTTCAGCCACAGAACTCTGAAGGTCTCAGACTGAAAAATCCATTTTCCTTCCTGACTGTATTGGCATAGCTAGTGAAACAAAATATCTCTGTTTTGTTTGAACCCTAACCTTCTCTCATACCCTTTGCAGAAGTTACTCTGCATATCTGAATATCAAAGCACTGGTCTTCTTCCTCCATCTTTTCCAAATTTTGCCACCACATACAGAAGCAGCAAGAGTGAGGTAGGTGTGATAAACAGTCTCAAAATCTGGAGGGAGGTGGTGGTGAAAAAGTATTTTTGCTGCTACATTTAGCATGTAAGCTAAAACATCAGGAGGTCATAAGAGTAATTTTGTTTTCCACAAAAATTAACTACAGTGGGTTTTGGTTCTTTATACATTTACTTTCTCTGCAGGACTAAATCTCCGTAAATTGTATTATTAAATCAAATAAAAAAGAGAAGTGCCTGCCTCTCTTTGCATGTGTATATATCAGTACTTTACATTTTTGTATCTCACATGTTCTTTTGGTACTTCCTGACTGTCTCCTGTCCCCCAGCAGGAACCAATGAATGACCCTTCTCTCAGGAATCCATTTTTGCAGGTTGACAGGAGGAGGTTTTACAGTAATGAGTTCAAGCTGGCTCATACCCATTGCAGTTCACTCATTTGCCACTTAACAATATATTCCATGGCACATCCCAATAAAGTAATCTTCACTGGGGAAGGAGAACCTTTCCCTTTTCTTGGGCATCATAATTGAAAAACCTTTAGTTTCATTCTGTCCTTGGAGCCAGGGCCCAAGCTCAATTAAATCAGTGCAAAGATGATCAGGGTTTTCAACTCCTTTTGGACCACAGCCAAGGTGAATGCTATGTTCTGCTTTGTAAAGACTACATACATTTAAATCAGAGAAGACTTTCTCATTCCTGTGTTTGCAGGTAAAAAACAATATTCATCTTGGTAAGAGCTGCTTCATCACTCACTGGTACTATATCCTCCTAATATCTGCCAGCACTGTTCAGCAGCTTCATGCTCAGGGACAGAACCTGCATGCCTGAAAGCTCTCACCTTCATGAGAGTTATAAATATCAGTCACTGCCACATAAATCCTGACAGTGACTCCAGGACAGCAGTGCTCCAGCAGGAACTCCTCAAGGAAACACTTCTGAATCACTGAAATTCCCTTTACTCCCAGTGCACAGATGCTCTCTTCCATTATTCCCAAGGGTACTGATATTAGTTACATACATGAAGACTGACATATTCATAACTAATCCAAAACAATCAACAGAAGAGCAGTCTGGGTTAAAAGGATTCTCCCTCCTGTAGCTGGTCTGCTGTTTCTTTAATTTCATATTCATTTGCTAATGCCCCCAAAACATTAACTTCTTTGGCAATAAATTTGGTGGCTTTCACATTTTCTGACCATTTTTTTCCCAGCTGACTATACTTGAAGAACTTAGTATTTCTGGAGCATGAAGTTTAAAGCATTAAAAAAATTAAAATTTAGATATTTGTATTTTTACCTTTAGACCTACTCCCCATTCTGTGTGCCACTATTTTGTCTGCAGTGTTCCAGCATTTTATACCTCATGTTTACAACTACCACTTGCTGCTTTTCTGTCAAGTTTAGTGAAGAAGGAAGGATGCAATGTGCTACTGGAGGTCAGTCCTGCCAAACCCCAACAGCCTCTTTTCACCCCGCTCACTCTGCAAAAAAAGTGCCTCAGATTTAGCAGTCTGTAAGAGCAGAGACCCACACATCTCTGTGCTTTTAAAATAGAAAAATTTCTCCTATTTAATGTTAATTGCACACCAATGTGAGTGGCATCTGAATCATTTCCTGCTAAGTCAGATGCAGAAAAAGCCCTGATTTTTGACTTCTAGTCCACAGGAAAACATAAAAATCAGTTCTTTGCCACATGTCAAAGCTTTTCCTTAGAGCAATCTGCACAGGTAGAAACAGAAGGAAGGTATTCCAGAGAGATTAGGCCATATTTTTTATTAGGACTTTCACACAACCACCTGGCCCAGAACTACTGAGAGAGAAAAGGAGGATATCACACATGAGGAAGTGATTAAATGCATGTAGGGAAGACATTCCAGCTTGGATAGCTGCTTGCTGTCTGCTTGTCAGCTGTTATTTCTCAGAATGCTATTTATCCACCCAAAATTGATGCCTACCCAGCTGTATGAGCACTGTCCTTGGGTGGAACAGGACTCTGCAGCTGGGCTGGGGCAAGCTAAGCCTGGCCATGGGGAGAAGGGATGAGGAGAGGTTCCCAGAGCAGTGAGCTCTGCACAAGGTGCCAGCGGGGCATGGGGCTACAAACATTCCAGCAATCCCTGATCATGGATGGGAAATGCAGATACTGCCAAGAAGCCTCCTCAGAGCACAGCTAAAAGGCTCAGAAAGAGATCTAGAAGTTCCATGTTTCCACATGTGCATCTCTAAAATCCTGGTAGCAGAGACACACAGTGGATTGTTACGAAAAGCATTTACCCCTGTCCACAGCCTTCTGTTTACAATAAATGCTATGAAACCCAACAAAAGCAATAACAGAAAGGGAAAAGAAATTATTTTATACCCTACAGATATACCTCCTTCCCACAGCAATCTAAAAGAGGCTGAAGGAAGCTCTCACAAGCATTTGACAGCACAAATCAGAAAAAAAGTTACACAACTGGCAAAAAGGGTAAGAACTGTTAAAGCTCTTCTTTCTGTTAAGAATCCATGAAGGTTTGCATCAATACTTACCTTCCAAATGTAAAACATCTAATTTTAGCACGGTACAAAGACACAGGTCTCAATACAGGAAAATGAAGAGAGCCAATCTCAAGCCTTTCTCTTTCCACTGAAAACACTCAGAGCAGATGAGGTTATTTGCAGCAGAACAAAACTGTTGAATCCTCTCACATCTGAGAAAAACCACCCTTTAATTGTTATGAATAGGCCTGTACGACTGAGGGAAGGTTCTGGGAATGTGCAGGGAAGACAGGAGCCATGAATTCCTTACTTCCAAGTCCTATTCCTACACTGCTTTCACTCAGATTAACTCCAAAGCCCAGAGCTCCTCCACACCAAGTCTGAAGAACAGGGGGAGGGTGGAGTGGTTTTGGTTTGTTAATATTAGATTTCTTTTAATTTTGAGATTTTTTTAATGAATGTGTTGATGAGTGTGGTGGGCTTCAGTGTTGGTTAATTATTAATGTATTTATTTTTTGTTGTGAGATAGGATTAGGAGAAAGGTAAAGTAGGTTTAAAATTTTAAAAGGGTATAAAGAAAATTTTATTAATAGTAATTAAAAGAAAAAAGTAGTAAGAATTAAATTAAATATTTTAGAAT
>JAYDZK010000016.1:23914901-23946794 GCA_034509185.1 Euphonia xanthogaster
TAATGCATTATGTTACACAGCATTACTAAAAGGCATACATTCAAATTACTCTAAAAGCAGAAACAAATTACATCGGCATAACAGATTCACTAATTTGGCTAAAAACCCCAAAATAATCCAAGTCATTCTACCTCTGCCTTCTAAACCAAGGCAAAAAAAACAAAACAAAAAAAAAACCAAAACCCAATGGCAGTGTAGATGTAAACCTAAAAAAAAAAAAAATTCATTTCCTGAGTACAATATTCATCCAACTGAGTCTACAGGTGGCACATTGTAAACTGAAATGCCACCATCACTGGGGCACAGAGCTGAGACTGGAATCTATTTCTATTTCCTGTGCTCCCCTGAACAGACTTGCTTTGTGAATCTGCTCTCTTAACCTTGCAGTCCCAGTAATTTTCTTAAGTCTGAAAATGCAATGGTGAAAATTAAGAATTTCCAGTAAATTAGTCTTTTTGCACCCAGTTATCTATGAGGTTTTTACTCATATTTTTATTGAGCTGCCCAACATGTACAATATTGCAGTACCAATACTCTTGCTCAAAAAACATCTACAATTTTGGATCCAGAAATGGCCTAAGGAAATGCCTCTCCTGTTTTCAAATTCACAAGAAAAGGGCCAATAAAACAACAAAAGGAATTTTTAACAACTGCTTTTCTTTGGGAGAGAAGGATGTGTAATAAAAAGCTGAATTATCATTTACATACCCCCAAACTGATAGTCAGTGGTCTTTTCATTCCAAAAACCACTTCAGAATAAAAGTAAAAAATAAAAATTAAATCCTTTGTGCAGGATCTTCATACACTTACACTCCTATTCAGAAATTTGTCAGAACACATCCTTTCTCAGGTCTTCACCCACTTCTTTTCCAAAATGTCAGCCTGGCTTTGGCAAGCAAGAACTTGAGCCCTGATTGCAGGGGTAACAATTAGATTTTAGAAGATTTCCTGAAGCACTCCCACAGCCAGCAGCAGAGCTGCTGAGGGACTGAATGAAACCAGACTGGGCAGTCACGATGGGATTTCCTGATGGAAACACCGTGTGAGAACAAAAGGGAAACACAGGGAGAAAACCACTCCCCTTCTAGAGCACAGGAAGGAGACAACAAAAATTTCACAACAAGGCTGTGAGCTAGGTGTGCAACTCCAGAAGAAAGGACAATAAAGGAGATACCAGGCAGCAAAGCCCTCGGATTCATTTGCTCACTTTGCTTTGCAGGCTTTTTGGTTTGTTTTTTGTTTAATGAATGAACACTTTTCTCCAGCCAGCTTTGTGTTTTCTGTCTCAGCTAACACCTCATTAGTTTGTTGGGCTACAATACCACCATGATTTTCTACTCTGAAAACACAATCAACACCTGACAAGGCACTGGAGAGAACAAAGAGGATGAAAAAGACAAATACAAACACCAACAGGTGAAATGTGGACAGGGATAGAAGATAACCAAATACATGATCACATGATGGATATGTGTGTTCATCAGATTTCTTGCTGTAGTAGCAAGATGCCCTACCCACATTGGCAAGCAAGAACACTGCCTGAAAAGCAGTTATAAATAGATGATAAAGAGACTGTCCCTGCCCCAAATTGCTGACATTCCAGGCATCAAATGGCAGCCACAGGCAGACAAGCTGAGGAAGAAAGTTTACATGATGATTATCAAGGCTAAATGGATGATATCTTATCTGGATGATTTGCTGTTTCCTTTTAAATGTATTTAATGTTTATTTCTCTCACCACTTCACATGGAATCATCCTGTCCTTTCAAAGCCTCAGGCCAAAGGGTTCCATAAAATCTGTATTTAATAAATTGAATGCTACTAAGATATCTAAACAATACAGCACTTTTGCTTATCAGTCAAAGCACTGCCATTCCAGCAACCAGCCAAAATCTTCAGTACTGATAAGTATGTAGTGATTTCCAGTGTAAGCTGCTGGCAATATTCTCCAGTTATCCACAGCTCTGCATGTGCACTCCTCAGGAAGAGCTGCAGCATTCCACAAAGCAAAGCTGCACTAAGGAGCTGCTCTAACAGTGAGCTGCTCACAGTGCTGGGCACTGCCAAGGGTGACTGCTCATTGCCACTGGATAAAAGGACATTGCAGGGGAACAGGTAAGATTTATTGGAGGGTTTTCCCATGTTTAAGGAGAAATCCACTATTAACAATAGAGTCACCAGCTGTAGCTACCCTATAAAGACTTATCTGGGTGTGATCATTACTGAATTTGGTTTGCAGGACAGTGATTTCCATTCTACAGCTGGAATTAAGCATCCTTTCTAGGTTTTCATTTATTTTTCCACTTGAATTGAAAGCATAAAATCATCAGAATTTTCTTATTTCCTCCATTATTCCACTGATTTTTCCTGTGTTCTTTTAAAGACTTGTGATTTCTCCTTCCTAACCAGCTGCCCAAATGATAAGGAGCAGCCAAGGGATACATTAATGCAATCAGAAACACACAGAAATTACCATGATCAACAGGTATTTACATTCCAGAGGAGTCAGAGATGCTGATAAAACACCAGCATCACAGGTGGATAAACCTGGCAGTGAAGACACAGAGAATCTTCACAGCTCACACATCTCTAACATGAAAGGGAGCACAGGAAAAGCCCAAACTGTTCCCATTTGAATTTTGATCCTGGGAGAAAAGGCTGGAATTACTGGCCTGTGACAGTACCTGACACTTAGATCCCAGGTGACCAGCAGCATGGGTTACAGTGGAAAATACAGGATGAAAGGTGTACTTCAGATGCAGGAGGGGAGCACTAGCAAGGAAACATAGAATGGGATCAGTCGTTGGATTAGGGAAATTATCTTTTCAGTATGATTTAAATAACCTTGAAAAAACAGTGAAAGCCATAAAACCCATCAGATGCTTGCCTTTTGTAATGTACCTCTGGGAAATGAAACAGTATGGGAAGAATCTGGAGGCACACAGTCCTAGAGGACATGAGAGGCTGGAATTGACTTCTGCACAAGCTCATTTTATGTTTAATAAGCACTACAGGAACATTTTAAAGGTAGGTTTTACTTAAAGGTTTTATTTGGGGCTTTTCCCTATTTAATTTTCAATCTGTACATAGGAATAAAGTAAATTTCTTAAACTATTCATGGATAGTAGTCCACACTGATTTCAATTTCTATGAAAAATGGAACAATACAAGACACCAAGTAAGAAACAATATTCATTCTTTCAGTAATGTACAGCATGAAAGCATCAATCTGAATCCAGAATCCTGACCAAAATGTACACACAACTTCTGGAAAGGTATTATTCCAAAGCACCACAGGAAGTCTTTCAGCCAAAAAGAAAATACACCTCACACCATTCAGAAAGTTTAGAGGCAGAACATGTGAGCTGCAGAGCAAGTTCAATAATCTCCATTCACAATGTAATGTTCATGTTTACTCACAGACCCTGGCCCCCACCAAGATTTTCTTTCACTTTTGCACATTCAGGAGATAAAAGGTGAGAGCATTAGGGAACAGCACATTGCAAACCTTTTATTTTGCTGACAGAAGGACAATTACAGGAGAGAATTTAACACCCCCTTCCACCAGCCCACATGCAAAGACTGAAATCTTAGCAAAGCCCTGGGCTCCAAAACCATACATGGCACATAGAAGATAAAATCTTACAGGCAATAATAGATTTGTAATGGTAACATTCAGGATCAGTGCACACCATGGAACAAGTAGGCAGTGGGTTTCAAGCAGGAGACCTGAAGCACAATTCAACAGCATCAGCACATAGTCAACATTGCCAATTCTGCTGTGGCCACCAAAAGATAACCTGGGGAGAAGGGAATTAAGGGACAGGCAGCCCAACAATGGATAATCACGCCACTGGATAATTGGTACATCTTGGCCTAGACTTGGCAAGCTCTGGAATTATCAATTTCCAGGGTAAAAGGGAAGCATGTCCATATTTCTGATAGATTTCCCTTTTCATTTACTGCCCATGCCCTCATTTAAGGCAAAGCAGCCCAACCATGCCAAGATCAAGGACAAGAGGAGCATCTCTCACTCCCACAGCAAACACCTCAGGAGACTACAGTAAGACAAAATTCCTTCCCCTCCAAGGTCTCTAGAAAATACTTTTTCAGAGGGATCCTGTGATATATGACGTTCTACTTCAGGAAACACATCTTCCCTTCCCTGTTCCTCCCTTTACCTGTCTGCAGCACCAACACACCCACACTGAGGTATTCCACAAGTGCCTGAAGTCTGTAAAGAGTGAGTACCCAGTGCAGTGCTGTGCTTGCATTTCACCAAGGCCCAGCAGCAGCTGAGCTGAGCCTGGTTGGGTCCCTGGGATGAACTCAGGCTGCTGCAGCTGCAGCCCAAAGGCAGCCAGCAGTGCTCCAGCAGCAGGCAGCTGACGGCTGGGAAGGGATATTGCAGCCTTGCATGCATGCACAACCCCAGCTCTCTCTCCTGCTGCAGAACACAGATCCACTGGGGCCCTGGAGCAGGAGGGGGACAGGAACACCCCAGAGGAGCCTCTCCCTCGGGTGGAAATCATTTCTGCCTAGAGCCAAAACCAAATTCTGCATCCTGGTTTGTTGGAGTCCTGGATGCTGAGAATTTCAGACTGTCTGTGCTGACAGGCACTGACTCCCAGGAAAACACTGCATTTGACCTGAGGCTGTGGAGAAGGCTTCCAAAATGGAATGACAGCACTGGAATTATGGGTGTGTAATTCCAATAGAAGTGTGTAATATCACATGGTGGAAAACTCAGTTTGGGGTTTTAGAATATAGAAATATCTATAAAGCAAGATGGAGGTTTTAGGGCAGAGACTGGTCCTTCTTCTTTACCTTCTTCTTCATAGGTTTGGGTGGTATTTTGTCACTGGACATTTTGTGCCTTGTTGATGAAAGACTGCAGAACTCACAGTCTCACTGTGAGACTGTAACTTCCAGCCCAAAGGCCAGCAGAGCATAACACAAGTGGGAAGGGGTGGGGAACAACTTGTCTGAGTAAATGACCAAGCAGTACAATATGACAAAAGCCTACTTAGAAAACAACACTTCTGCTTTTCTATAATCTAGCAGTAAATAACAGGAACCAGAAGCACTGGTGGTGAGCTTTGGCAGGTTTCTGCTGGTGATGGTTGGCTTTTTTTTAAACAGCTCATCGATTTTGGACTGCATCCATCTCCAGCACTGTGGCTACACTTCATGCAGTAATTTACTTCAAACCGGAGTGCACTTCTGCAGCCAAGTCTTTGTTTTGTAAATGTCATTGCACTTCAACACCACTAACCACACACCCCTATTTCAAGCTGATATTCCTAAATTCAGTAAAAATAAGTATCAGGAACACTGCAAGAGAGCCAAATGAAAACAGAAAATGTTTTTGACTCCACACAGCCCTGAGTGCAGTGTATTATTCCTTTCTGGGAGAGTTCAGAGCAGTTGATTAATGGGCCCACTGGTGTTATCCATCCCAAGATCCCCTGAAACCATCCAGTCATCCCCATTCCCCATGGAGGCTTTCAGAGGAAAATCTTTGTGCTTTAGGACTTTATGGATAAACAAGGCATTAACTTTCAGGCATTTTACTGACAACCAGAAGTCCTGGACTGCTACAACAAGCTTCCCTTTCTGTCATTCATGTCCTTCCCAAGTTTCCTGCTGGGATCAGATGGACCAGGGCAAAGCAATGTGCATGCACTGCAATGTCAGGGCACCTGCAGCTATTAGACATTGCAGCAAGGTGCTTTCCCAACCAGCACCTTCCCCTTCTGTAGAAAGCAGAAGGTGAGCACAGCTTTGCCAAATCCTGTGGGTTGGGGGTGAGAAGAACAGAGCTCCAAAGCTCATCCTCCCTCCCACAGCTGGGAGAACACTGGAACTGGTCCCAGCACCTGACCCTCAAGGTCAAATGAATGTTATTTCAGAAAAGCAAGACAAATTAGTGCTTTATGATCAACAAGCTTTGTTCATAGAAGCTTTCTCTTCAGAGATTAAGTGAACAATTCTGATTGCCTACTGTAAAAACAAGTGCAGAGAACAGTAATTCTTTTAAACTGCTGAGCTCAAAGTTTTTCATCATATCTCTGACAGCTGCTAATTTGGTGACTGAAAAGTGATGTAGGTTTAAAAGTATCTTGTTCTGCCTCTGTGCAGAGACCATCAGCAGAACAAATAAATTATCAGTGTTTGGATTCTCATTGCCTCAAATTAGCCTCAGCACACGATGACAGGAGCCAAGCTGTCTGTGGGTCCTTACGTGGCACCTGTTAGCACTCCAAAAAGGACACACAACAGGGAGGCCAGGTTCTCTCTGCTGCCTGACCACAACAAAGCTTTCCTGTTAGACTGTCTGTACCTCTCCTGACAGCAACTTTCAGCCTGCACACCCACACTGCTCCTAATCCACTAACAATGAAGCCCTTGCCACACTTGGAAGTGTCCCCAAGGGGTGCAGGGGCTGCATGAGGAAATTGGGGCAGGGATGGATGACTACGCCAAATAACAGGTACCACCACCACAAAGACATCCATCTAAAACAATACATTTGTTTACATGCAAGCCTAAAATAACCACTGTGACAAAGGAAACAGGAAGTTCAGAAGAGAATCTTCTGCTCATCACAGGGCAAAGTGAGATACAAAATGAAAGTGTCCTGTTTCATCATTCATTTAATTCATTTAAAGTGCTGCTGGGCATTTCAGGCTGCAGCCACAGGAGCAAAGACAGGCAGGCACATCTTTGGGTGGGACAAAGTGACCTGCTCCCAAATGCACCCACAACAAAGCCAGCTGTGGAGAGCCAGAGGCTGGCAGGGAGGATCATCCCAACAGGCACATTCTCCTCTGTTACACTGCTCCTATTACAGCCTGGATCACTCACTCATCTCATGCTCTTACTCCTCCTTGCCTGTGGTTCCATGTGGAGCAGTCACACATCTGTGGAGGGACTAACACCATGGGCATGACCTCGAGGCTATACCATGGAGCAGAACATGAAGAGAAAGCAAATGCACCAGCTTTCCACGAAACCCTCCCACGCGCCCTGCTTGCATTCAACCTGTCAGACTCCCAGATTTTGTGTCACTGTGTGGTTTTGCAGGAGCTGATGGTGATGCTGTGCCACCCAAGAAGCCAGCTGGCCCTTCCATTCCTGCCTCTGTCCTGCTTCTCAAGGGGAGGGCATTTTTCACTGCAGCTGGTGCCAGTGGGGCTCTTCCTACTCAGGTCAGGGCTATGAGCACCTGAGGCAGGCATGCAAGCAAAACCCATCCATGCAGCAGCTTGATTTACTCAAGTGTTTGAGCAAAAACACTGGCTAACATTGGAAACTTTAAAGGAAAAAACAGTGGGACAACACTAGTGCTGAAGTTGTCCATATAAATGGATTGGGCACTAGCCCAAATACAACAAGCCTGCCCACAGCTGTGATATAGTTAATCAGGTCTTGCAGACTAATTGTTTTGCACAACTAAATCCACCTGTGAAAATTGTCTTATTTTAGCTGTGGGCAAAGCTACTTAAATAACATTTTCACTTTCAAGGAGAAAACCCCAAACTGTATCTTTTCAAGTCCAAAGTAACTACAGCCAACTGCAGTGCCAAGGCAGTGTAGAGGGAATATTTAACCAAATTCAGATCAAAACTCCTACTCACCTGAGAAAGCTCCTTATTATTAATACTTGTGGCACTTAAATGTCCCCAGAAGCGCTTTTGACTTCTTTGAAAGAATATAAAGAGATGATAATTTAAAAAAAAAAGAAAATAACATTCTCTTTGGGTGTCTCCCAAAAAAGTTGTCTCTTTTCCCAATGAAATTTAACTGCCACCACTGTGTTCTCAGCGATGGACTACTGAAAATCCATCTCTTATACCACAGTAATATTGAAAATTATTTCATCAGCATTGGTGTAATATGAACAGTATTGTCCGCTTAAAGTGCATAAAAAGCAGCTTGCATTTCCTCAGAAGCAGGCAGCAAGGCTAACTACTGCTTTGCTTTGACTAAACTAACAGTACTAAAAATGTGTATGTATAAAAGCAAATTGTGCATGAAAACTGTACAAGTAAACACCACTCCATACAAATGAATAAAGTGCTATTTTTCAGTAAGTCTGAGTCAGTTCTCCCTGCTGCAAAAAAAACAATGAAATCTAAAAAGCATCTGAAAGCTTCTAAAAATCAGAGTTTCCTTTTCTCAGGCTGTAAAATGTGCTGTCGGCACACTCACTTTATCATTCAAAATAGCAACAAGTGAAAACAGACCAAAAGGACAGAGTTAATTCAATGCAAAGATCTTCTCTCTCAGTAAATGTCTCCGACAGCACCACTCTTAGCAACAGAATGTTTATCCAGCACAAGATAAAGAGAGAAGCTTTTCCCTGACACCTGGGACAAAACCAAAGGACAAAAGCAGCTCCAAATGCAAGCCAGCAAAGTTACATTTTTCAAGTGTTCCCACCTAATGCAGACAGAAAGCCAGCCACAGCAAGTCACAACAAACAACCTATTTACCCACTTCCAGAAAATGCTTGTAAATTTAAACTGTGTGAAATGTCCAACTACTGCTTTCATTCCATCAAAAGGCTTCATCTGCAAGGGACAATAAAGCCTCTGGCTTGACCCAAAGGGGCTGCTAGGTTAATCTATTCTGACCTTACCTTTATTCAATCATAATACTGAAAGATTGCTTGAATGAATAACCAGCATTTAACAATGCCAACAGGCACTCTTTCACTACACTGGTCCTCTGAAGTGCCCTCCAAGCCAATTTTTTAATGAAAGGGGCTATCAAACATTTTCAAAGATTAATTGTAAAATAAACCAAAAATGCAATTTCTCACTTGTGGATAAAAAAGGAATGATATAAAAAACAAAAGAAGAAATTTTTTCTCTTGCCGCTTCATGTCTATTTCAGACTTCCACCATCACTTATTGTCAATTTTTGATAATATGCTGTCTCTTATTAACTGTCAGTCACATCTTTTATTTATAGTATTTTCACTCAAATGGAAGAAACCAGACAAAAAAAGATACTACTGATAAAACCTGCCTTCTAACAATAGATCTTAATCACCCAGGCCTCAACACTTGGTATTTTAATAACTTCTGGCTTTGTTTCAGAACCCATTCCATGAGAGTGCTCAGCACTGAACACAGCAAAGCAGAGTTAAAATTAAGCACGTAATTAGGCCCACAGAGGTCAGTAAGCTGGATTCACCACTCACTGACAGATTTAATCACTCAGCTACCATAAGTTTAATGTTCACAGCCTATGTTTAAATGCCCTTCTAGAGAACAGCCTGCAGTACCCAACACTACAGTGCAGAGTTCTCCCTAGGCATTTTCCTCCCTGTAACAGTACCAAACCACCTGCATGAAGGAACTAAATAGTCTGATATGTGTCTGTTAGAGCAAGGTACTCTTGCATTTCATCATGAAGCAAGACCTGTATTCTCATTTGATATATCAGAGCACTCATTTTTCAGCATCAGCACACAAATATATCTTCATTTAATGTTCTACACCTGTAAATGCTTTGGCAACACAAGAGAGTATCAAAAAGCATGACCAGCAAGCACTGAAAAGACACTTAAAAATGTCTTTTAAAAATCCACACTAACCCCAGAAATGCCTTAAATCTGTTCCTAATTAGATTTAGGAAGATGCTTAACATACCAGCCAAGATTAAGTGCCACCACCTTTATCCAAAAGCACAACCATCAAAGAGCTGGGAAGCAAACCATAAGGCAGTGACAAGAGCATGCAATGCAAGAGGAATGAAAAATAAAGATAAGAGCTTTCCTTTGGATTGCAGAGGATACTGCTATGAGCTATTCCAAATCTCCTACCTTGAAAAGCTGTGATGTGACCAACAATCATGTACTTCAGCTCAAAGTTCAGGGCCTGGATGCTCTGAGCCCTCTCCCTCCGAACAGCTGCCTGGTAGCTTTCTTCCATCTTTTTGGTGCAACATGTTGGTGCTCTGTGTTGGCAGATCTGTAAATCTGACTCTTAAAGCAAACAAGAAAAACAAAAATTAGAAAATCCCTGAACTCACACCATAAAAGCAATGCATCTTAACGTCAGAACCACCACATATTTTATATTCTGAAACAAGACAAAACCCACAAGGAATGACAATGTGAAGCTCAGCTGTTGTCAAAAGGACACAAAGTTGTGATTATTTCATTTGAGTAACATGACCTTATCAGCTGGTAAGTTATTTTAGACTGTTAAGAACACTGGGCACAAAAGTCAGCTGAACACAGGGGCACAAGAGAATCATGGTCATGAAGATGCACCATAAAAGGGGCAATATTTCCACCATGCACCTTGCACTAAGGGTATCAAAACTTGAACGTGTGATGATAACCTTGCCTCAAATGAGGATCCAGTACTCACCCCTGGTGTGCCTCAAGGTATCACCTATTCACCTCTTACACTAGGGGAACCTTCTTAAAAAATCCCTGAGCTCCTAGGCAGCTCACAAAAATAGAAAAATTTAAAGGCACTGCAATCACTCTCACCTTGAAACTACAGAGAAAGTTGAAGGCTGATTAAAAACTTCATTCTCCTAGAATGTTTTTGTTTTTTTTTAATCAGTCCCTCTTTGTGTGTGTTTCAGTAAGTTCAGTATCCTTGGTAAGGGAACCAGCATCAGAGAGTTGTGATGGACACACTCAGGGTCTGTTTGTTCTACACCACAGGACTTGCAGGTGCCAGAAAGGATCTGGTACAGACTGCAGGTGAGTATTTGCTGAAGCTCCACAAATACATGTTTTCAGAAGGGGAGGAAAAGAACCAAGAGACTGTTAAGCAAGCAAACCCAAAATCAGGGGCACACATAAATACCAGAGCCCAAAGAGTCACACAGCATTCAGTGTGACAGTGTGACAGGGGCTTCCTTCCCTCCCTTCCCTCCACCTCGAGGCAGAAACAGAGGCCCTGAGGGAAAGGGGGCACAGGGTCCACCACCATCCCATCCCTCAGGCTCTGGGAAGGAGACAGCCTTTGCCAGGAACACCAGTGACACACAGGTGGCCAAGCTCCCCACTGCCACCCCACCACTGGCTGTATGGGCCATTCTGCTGGAGCTGGAGTGTCCCCACACTGCCCCTCCCTGTGCCCAAGGGGGTCTCTGCTTTCCACCACTGCAAACACCACTGGCACCCCCTCCCCACACAGCACCAACAGGGCTGGAGGGAACCATGGATGAAAACCACCCCAATTCTGCAGAGAGCCACAATTCCTCCTGAGGGTTTCTCACCCAGGCCACTGCAGAGAACCCAGAGCAGGCCTTGGGATGGAAACATTAATGAACCATCACCAGCACTGCCCCTCACACCTGGCCCTGCAGGTTAATGCTCAGCAATGCATAACTGACAGGGATCAAAAACACGAGGATGCCCTCTGAGAAATCAGCAGGCACCCCCAAAGGAAGAGGCGGTGCTCAGAGCCAGCTCCAGCTCAGCAGCTCACTGAGACCAACCTAAGGGAGGAGCTTCAGTAAAAAAAAATAAAAACAAGTCAGCTAAAACATCTCATCTGACTCAAAAATGTTGCTTCCAGTTTATAGCTACTCTTATTTGAAAGTGCAGCTAATTTATGTCAAGAAGGTCAAAACCAAAGTAAAATATTTCAATTCACTACATTTTTGTACAAGTTTGCAAAGATCAAATTTGTCACAGACTGAGCTGAGTCAGGTACCATTTTGGAGGTGGATTTGTTTCACACTTTATTCTAATCTCAAAAATGGGAAACAAGGAGAGTGTGAAGCCCCAAGCCCCACTGAAGGCCCTGCCAGAGAAGCAGCAGGAGGGCTGCGCTCGTCACCGGCTGGGCACGCTGGTCCCAGGTTGGAATGAGCTCCTTGGATGGGCTAATTTTAACTTGGATGGGCTCCCTGATCCAGTTCACCCCCTGAACACGTTTGCCCTGTCACAGGAACTGGGGGACAGGGAAGGACCACTGCTCTGAGCCAGCACCAGCAAAGCACCAGTGAAACTGAAATGCAGAGCAACTCGGTCATACACAAAGAGTGTCCGAGCATGGGGGCTGGAAATGTCACTCAGCATCTGCAGGGCTGGGATGCTGACACCCAGAGCATTTCTCCTTACAGCTCTGTTAGAGATAAGCAATGCAATAGCTGGCTCTCACAATTAAGAGATCAATATTATGTAGATGTCTAGTAAGGTTATTGTAATGTGTCACTCCATAGTCCTTTTCCCCCTTGTGATAGCCTCAGTAGTTGAGACATTTAGAGGAGGGACAGCATAACAGCACTGCCCTCCAGCCAAGAATCTCCACCAGTGGATGGCACAGCAAGAGCTGACTGACAAAACTCTAAGAGGGACTAAAGACATAAAAGGTAGAACATCATTCTGTAGATGAGCCACGTGGTTAGCAGTCACAGGGGGCTCCCAGCACTGTAATTTTTCATTTAGTCATTTGTTGCAGTTTTTGTAGAAGTTTAATACAATTTTTAGAAGTGAGCAGTGGCTTCCCACAGCAGCCCTCTGCAGTTTTGTTTGACAGGGCTTTGCAAAGCTCAGACCTGTATCAGGAAAGGTTTGAAATGGCAGGAGCTCTGTGCTGACTCCGTGCTGGCCCTGGCTAGGAGGCAACCCACGGCTACCAGAGCTGCCCCTGGCATTGCCCTCTGAGCTGAGGCACACAGGAACCTGCTTCTCCTCCAGAAAGCTTTAAGGATACTGATATCCCAGCTGGAACTGCACTCCTGGGTTTCCCCACCCAGATGAATGCTCCAGGAGCCCGAGGACTGGGATTTGTTGGTCCAGAGCCAAAGTGACACAGAAGTCACTCCTAAATAGAAACAGCACTAAGCCCCTGACAGTTCAGGAGCCTGATGTAAAACACAGAGCACTGAAGGCCCAGCACAGAGCAAGCCCCACTCTGCTCACAGGACAGTCAGGTCAGGGCTGCCATGCACACAGCCTGGCAGTTTCATTTGCTCCAGCATTAGCCTCAGGGCACCACTTTTAACACAATTATAGAAACCTAATAAAAGGTTTCACTGCTATACGTGCCTGGGTGCCGAGATTAAATTAGAACTCATTAGTAATGTCTTAATGTCTCTAATAACTCTGATACTAATTTTAGTTTATCTCATCTCTTTCATCTTGATGAAGAATACCCTCTCCAGTGGGAAGAGGGGAGGAGCAGGGACAGAGGGGTGGCTGAGAGGCAGAGCCCCCAGAGACAGAGCACCCCACAGTGCACTGACCACCAGCCCCAAGGGCAAACTCCTCCATTCTTTAAGGAACAAAGCCTTCAATGCACTGCTCCTGAAAGTTACCAACAGCATCATTTCAGGATTTCACCCTGCTCATTTCCCTGGAGGACTTGCTTACCAGCTTTCCCCAAGCTGCCCCACATTTCCTAGCTAGCAATTTGGTAGGAGCCTGTACCTCAGCCTCCCCCTTAAAGCAGATCTAACTACCTGAGAGCTTCATCCAGTCGAGTTTCAAGCACCTACAAAGATGAACCTGACCACTCAGAACCCATTTCGGTATTTGACTACACTCATGGTAAAATAAATAAATTAAAAATTTCTATCTGAAGATAATTTCCCATGTTCCAACTCACATCTGTTTCTTTTCAGCATACAGCCATGCATCTAGAAGAAGGTGACTCCACCTTCCCTGTTTTCTACCAGATGACAGCATAGAGCAGCATGGCCACCCTTAACCTTAATTTTCCTACAACTGAACAAACCCAGCTCTCTATTCCCACATGTTCCAGCCCCTGACCATGATGGGAGCCCCCTGCTAGACTCACTTTGTGCCACAGATGCAAAGTACCTGCATCCAAGGCACCTCTCTATTTCATGTTCTTATGCATTAACTTACTGACAGAGCAGAACACTTTCAACTCTACATGCCTGGGCTCCAATTCCAAAAGGTTTATTATAGCTTTCCTAAAACAAATTCATTTTCTGCTTCAGATCAGATGTAAGGATTACTCTGCTGATTATGTACATTATTTTTCCATTCAAGATTTCTTCCCTTGAGTACTGGTTAAAACTGTGGCCTGGCTTATTTTTTAAAGTGAGAAAAACTACAGACTTTAAACCCTTACTGTTATTATTAAAAACAGAATAAAGTAGCTTGCTCCATTTTGAAAAATAGCCACATTCAGGAGTGCAGGAAAAAAGTACCTTAGTGTAAAGCATGTGTGTTTTGGAATGCATCAATGATCCCTGCTGAAAACTAGTGTGCAACCCCAAAGCAATTAATACATGCCAAAGGCATCACCTTCAGACACTTCCCTGTCACAATTATAAATTACTTTAGGTGCTAAATGCACAGAAAACTATGTATCCTCACCTGACATCCATCTGGCCAGCTCTATCAAAATCAGCTGTGCAGTATTTTGTTGTGTGCTGCTTGGAGAAATTTTTGTTTTGAATCAAAAAGTCTGGGACTTCATTTTGAGCTTTGGTACAAATAAAACCTAAGACTCTGGCCATTAAAACTAGCTGAATCAGTATCACTTCCCAAAAGCAGAGGCCTGTTGAGCAAACAAAATTAACTTCTTCCAAAAGCTGAATATATATTCATTTTGTTAGCTGACCATGTAGTTTAACAGTCCTGTCTTTAAAATGCTGCACACCCTGTAAAAGCCATACTCTGAAACCAGAAAGCCAAATTTAACACACCCTAACTGATCTAGCTGCACCAACTTTTTCCAAGACAGGCTGATTCATTCTTTTCAAACAAGCTGAGCCTCTCATTTCCAGTGCAGAGAAGAGTCCTGAGCAAGCACGATCAGAGAGTGAGCTCAGTGCAATCTTTCTTCTGACAGCTTTTGCCTCTGTATTTTGACAAACATTTCAATAGTATTTCCAAACAAAGCTTTAGTCCAAAGCCCAAATTTTTAATGTTGTACAAATATCTTCAAAGGCTCCAAGACTGATTATGCCTCAGTAACACAGAGAAGGGTTCCAGAAGGACATTGCATTGTGTCTGACCCAGCTGAACAGGAGCCAACACTTCATCCTTCTTGAGCCTCATCTGTCTGGTATAGCTGCTGCCTCAGCTTGGGGAAAATTCAGCAATTAAACACAAACTCATTTGGGGAGGAGGCCAAGTCAAATGAAAAAGGAGCTATTTCCAACAAGGGCTCTCCCTGCAATGACCTGGGGCCTGAGCAGAGCCCACTTCAGCACAGCCACATCAAGGAAAGGGAATCCAGCCTCTGTAGGTTGCCCCAAGTTTGTGAGGTTCTTTTTCCATGCAGCTCCTGTGCCCCAGCAGTGTAAAACCATCACCACCTTCACCTGCAAGACAGCTGTCAAGAAACTCACCCAGTGGCCATCCACACCTAGCAGGGAGCTCAGCTCCCTGTGCACAGCCTTACCCCACAGCTCAGGCTCACTGCAAGCAAGAAAATGTTAGCAAATACAAAGATGTGGCATTTGCGAGGGTCCCCAGCATGAGGTGGGAGATGAGAATTTGACTCCTTGTTCTTAGAAGGCTGACATTATATTATATTATATTATATTATATTATATTATATTATATTATATTATATTACGCTATACTAAAGCTATACTAAAGAAAGAGAAAGGACACATCAGAAGGCTTCACAAGAATGAATAATAAAAACTCGTGACTGACTCAGAGTCTGACACAGCTGGCTGTGATTGGTCATTAATTAAAAACAATTCACATGGAACCAATCAAACATTCACCTGGTGGTAAACAATGTCCAAGCCACATTCCAAAGCAGCAAACACAGGAGCAGCAATCAGATAATTATTGTTTTCATTCTTTTCTGAGGCTTCTCAGCTTCCCAGGAGAAAATCCTGGGCAAAGAGGATTTTTCAGAAAATATCATGGTGACACAAAGACAAGCAAAGGATCTTCAACTCATCAACTCAACATGTGCAGAGTCAAACAGCTGCTATTTTATCTGTCAGTGTGTCAGATATGGTAGTTACCATGCTTGAAGTACTGCCAGGAATTAGCACAAAAATCAACAAGCCAGTGCACCAGTGCTCTGGGACATAAAATAGCAGCTAACTCAATAAACCTGCTCTCCGGGCTGGCAGTAGAAGCCAGGCAAGCTCCAGGGAGCAGAGTCTATGTCAAACTGAGGTGTTTTTGCTTCCTGCCTCAGGTACCCTGGAGCCAGACCCTCCCACACACATTTTCTGACTAGCCATAAGGAACTTCCCAATCTAAGTCTTTCCTCTGTTTTGTTAAAAATAATCCTGCTATCAGCTTTCATATAAAGATCACACAGACAAACAGCACATTCAGAGGTCCCCTGAAAGTAAAAAGCTCATGAAATACCAAAGCAGAGCCCAAATTTGTCCCATCCACCTACATGCAACTTGGCAACATGCACACATCCAGCAGGAAACCCTACAAGTGCAGTTTGGAAAACACAAGTTATGAAAATTTCCTCTCCCCCATCCCTTCTTTCATAATGGACATTGACAGAGATACTATTTAATTTGATCAGCAGACTTTGCATTCTCTGTGTTCTTCTGAAATACACTGAAACATGACTAGGGCTATGACCAGATGGGCTATTCCAGTCAAAACAATCAAGGCTAAAAGGTAAACACCCCAAGTTTCATCAAGCACAGCTTGGATAACCTACTAACAAAACTACCAGCAAGTGTTGCTACTTCCAACTTTGTCAAGTCAAACACCTTCCTCAAGAGTTCTTGAGTAGATGTGGAAAAAAAACTACAAAACCCCACAAAACAGAAGAACATCTTGATAGCAGAGGAATTAAACCTGCACATCTAAGGGTGATGGGAACCTGGAGTGGGACAGAAGGGGGACAGCAAGAAGCACTGGATGTCATGACTCCAGAGAGCTGGCAGCATCAGCAAGTGCCCCAGCCTGCAGGACAGCTGGAGACCATCAGGCACCAGCCCTGAGCAGCTTCCAGAGCAGGAACTCTTCCAAATACACAGCTCTTAGGGCAGCGTCTGCACAATGAAATGCTGTCAGGCCTGGTGCTAGGTGCATTTTGTTTGAGTTTTCTCCTTTTCCCTCTGCTCTTTGCCTGGTTCTCACTGCTCTTGTATTCTGATTTTTGGTGTAGTTTCCAAAGCACCTTCTGCCCTACCCCATAGGTCACTGCCTGGTAGGATTTTCACCCTGGCTTGTGCCCCACAGAAACTGTCTTGTGCCTGGACCCAATGTGCAAAAAAAGCATCTGAGCTCCCTAAACTGAATGTCCCTGCACTCACTGGAACCTACAACAGGCATAAACCAGGCACTCCCTTCACTCCTCAAAGCCCCTCTCCTCACTCTCCTCAGACAAGATTCCCATCTACTGATCCTCCCTGGCCCCTCAGCTCCCCTTCCCCCTGCCTCCTCCAATTCTTTGCACAGCTGTGGGACACCTGGAGCAGCTGGACACATTTCCAGCCCATGGGCCACAGCTTCCCTGCAGAGAGGAGCAGCTGCTGCAGGGAGACACCTCCTCATGTCACTCACCCTCAGTTTTCCAGGCTGCTCCTTAGAGAGTCTGGCTGTGCCCAGGAGGCTGAAGGCAAAGAGCTGAGAAGGCAGCTGTGGTCACTGGTCCTTGCCTTGTGCCTGTTACCAGACCTCTGGCAGGAGGAGTAGGGGATAAAATTCACAGAGAAATAAAAAGTCCTGTAACACATTTACAAAGCACCTACAACTGGAGATTTTCCAGTGTTTCCCAGAACAGCCTGGCTGTCAGTAGGGTGTTGGAAGGTGCATCAATGCCCAGCAGCCATAATGCCACTGCTGGTAAACAGAGTCCTGAAGGAACAAAGTGTGATTAACTCCCACAGTTCACTGCCCCCTCCCTCTAGACTACTCCACACCAGCCCTAACCTCAGAACCAGCAAAATTTCAGTAGGAAGGCACAAAACTCACCTTGCAGAACTTCACTCCAAACTCTTAATTGAGCAGCTGAGCAGAGACTCAGCTTGGTAGGTGCAGGAGCAGCAGGCAAGCACTGCCTGCCATGCCAGGGATAGCCCTTGGCCACTCCTCCATGCCTGGCACTTCTTTAGGTGGATGATAAATTCTTTAATGCTGACTACATTTAATAACTTCCCATGAGCCCAGTGCTAAGTGAGATATTGTCTGAATGTGGGAGGCAGGCAGCAGGACACTGACTGCTGAAGAGCTTGCTAACTACACACTACATGCAAATTCAAAAGATTTACACTCTCAAGGATCCATCCTCTTTTATCCTAGAGTTGACACAGAAGCATGAAGATGATGTACATAAAGTACATTATAAGACAACTCAGGTTGGCAGAGACCAGTGGATTTCAGCAAGGGGGTTTCTACATTTACTGCAATGCCAACTCCTTCCTCCATTCTCCCAGGACAACACATGTAACTGAATGCAGAGGTGAGAGAAAAATTACAGGAACTTTCATTAATTTAGAGTCTACTACGACTCATCTTTCATTATGTCTCATCACATTCCAAGCAGTAAATCCCATATATTTTCTCCACCAACAACAAAAAAAAAATCATAAACACATACAAAATATTTTCTAGAGGAGTCTAGTAAATCTTCCTACTCCATGTCATCCAAGGACAACAATGAACCACCAGCTGCATTTGTGCTCTCCAGAGGGGACAGCATTTCACTGCCACAGAACCCTGCCTTACCTGAAGAATGAGACACTGAAACCATACGAGGTGGGAAACCTCAAGTGGAACACAGCTTACAGCAAAACTGAATTGTGTTTAAATGAAAGAAGTAAGTTTCCTGCTCTGTACAGTCAGGGAAGAAACACCTTCTGAATGCAAATCACACAGGCTGCCTATCTAGCCCTGCAGGGAGGACATCAAATTCTTTATGAGAGGTGTGAATCACCTCATTCATCTCAACTCCAAACCCTAACTGTAATTCAAATGTTAGCAACTGTTTTACCAACTTTTTAATAGGAACAACTTCCTAATATGCTTTACCTGCTGTGGTACGATCCATATAAGGTGGCAAAGCATAGAAAATTACAAAGATATTGAAAGGGTCACAATAAAATGTATTTCCTATTCTTCTTCATTTTATCTGTCAACATAAAAATCCGTAAGAAGGTTAGACTGGAAGAAGAAACTAAAGCAAAGACAAATCTAAAGGAAACAAGAGATTATTGAACATTTGGGCCATGGCCTCAGAAAGGGAAATTGCAAGAACAGTATTTAAAACTCCTCAAAACAGGAGGAGTTTTAAATACTGTTCTTGCAAAAAAAAAAAAAAAAACAGTATTTAGCAACTCCTCAATACTCCTTTTCCTCCCAAAATTTGAGTACTTCTGTTTTTGCCATCTCACTTGAAAGCCATACATGAAGCCAAGTGCTCAGACAACTATTTTCTCTTCCTTGAAATATGTACTAGTCTTGCCTAAGTATTAATTTTACAACCTAAATCCTAAAGCTTTCAATGAGCTTTTCCTGTAAGCCTGTAACTTCATTTTTGTGTATGACTTAAGAATGAGAAATGGCTGATTTAGATCAGTTTTTACCAGCATTTGAACATATTTCTTTGGGATCCCATTCTCACTTTCATTATTTATTTTTAGGGAGAAGAAAGAGGAAAACTATAAAAACCCAGGTGAAATACCCAAGCATTTTAAGGAAAGCACCCTGCACTCTTGATACTATTTACACAAAAGGAAGAACTGAACCAAAACTAAGCAACTGCTTACTAGACAAGACACCCCTCACCAGGGCCAATTCTTCAACTTCATCACCCATGACACAGTAATTAATTAAAACAGGCTGCAGCAAGACTCCAGCATCACAAGGTCTCTGCACCTCTTTCCCTTTCTGTGGTTCCTCATGCAGACAATGGCACTGCTGTCACTGCTGGAATTTGTCACAATCTGGAATGTGATGCCACAAATTGGACCCATGAGCATTGGGAGGCATCCCACAGCAGCAGAGACAGGAAAGAGCCGAGCACACGTAAGAGTAACTGCAGAGGAACACTCATTGAGCACAACCATACAGAGGAACCAGCTGGCAGCCCCACAGGTCACACACAAGACACCAGGAGCCTGTTTCTGCTGGTCTAGGCTGAGCCTAGATCTATGCTCAGATCACTTCTCCCACTCCAGACCACGTGCGCAGGAAAGAGGAAAGGGAAAAATATCAAGAGAGCCTGGTTCAGCATCCCCTGATGTCAATGGAGACAGTGGCATCAAGTCATACAAAATAAAACAAAATACAGTCAAGAGGCAGCTCTGTGCTAGGCTTCATGTGGGGATTTAGCAGTCTGAGACTAAGACTGCTCTGTACCCAGAGAGCTTTGGGTCAAACTCTTGAGTAGATCCTGAAAAAGGGATCACAGCCAGGAAACCTGAGAAAACCTGCCCTTAGTGAGAAAAATCAAAATTAACAGAAAAATGAACCTACAAAGAATTATGATTTAGAAATGCTTTAATTGCCTTAGAGTAACTTGCATTTCATTTCAGACAAGTGCTTGTGATTTTTAGCTGCATGCATTCAATGAAAACCAGGGGAAGGTCAAGCAGCCAAAGCCCCAACCACATGATGGAGTTGGTGACAGCATTCAGGGGTCTAAAGCAGCGAGGGTCCATGAGCAAAGTTCATGTAATCCCCATGAAATTAAGGCCACACCAGTATTCCCCCTTAACCACAGGGCAGTGCTTAGGATGGGGCTGCTCTTCTGCCCTTTCTCATTCACTTTGGCATTGCTTTGTTTTGTCTGCCTGGACCGTGGAGGATGCTCTGATTGTGGTAGGAGCACATAAGGAACGAAGAATTGGAGAATTACAGAGTCCACAATGAAATCTCACCTGAAGGGGCCATTCCCTGATTTCTGGGTACCAGTCACACCCCTAAGCTGGAAAGCAGCCAAGCTCACTGCACAGGACACATTTCACCAGCCTCTCCAGGACCCCAGCAGCAGGTTCAGCAGGAAAACCTGGATCTTTCTGGGACTCCGTGAGCCAGGGTAATGGATTCTGAAACAGATGCTGCTTCCCAAAGGCTGAGGGGAGGCAGGAAGATGCTCTAAAAGCCTTTAACCTGAGACCACAGACAAACAGCTTTCAAAACCCAGTGGGGAAACCCCTGATGGGCTCCTACATGTGGCAATACTAAAATGCACGTTTGACCTTAGGCTCCACACTTTGTTGCAGACATGGAAAAGAGGAAGATCTCTTCCATTAGTTTGCTTAGACCAGTAAGCAATTCTTAGTGGAGAGTGCCCTCTGCTATGTGCATGTTCAGTGCTTTCCTAAGACCTGCTTTTGATTTGGACCCTGTGCACCTGTTATATAAATTAAGAAATCATGTTTCTCCCTGACATCACTCCAACAAGGCACCTCCACAGCACATTGAACTGATTATCCTTCCCTTCTCTCTTGTGCTGTTCCACCCAGAACTACCAGCACTCCTGGAGCTCTGGGGTGGCCAGCAGAGCCCCAGTGTCACAGCTGGACATGGGGCAGGCAGTTCTGGCTCTGCTCAATCCACCTTTGGAAAAGCCAGGGGTGGGCAGGGGATGGCAGCCACTGAGACACAGGAGCCAGGCTGGCACAGGCTGGCCCCAGGCAGCCCTTGCTGCCCAGCTCGTGTTTTGGCACCTGGGATAGTGACTTAGAACAAAATTTCCAAATCGAAGCCAAGAGCCCTGCCAACAAATGACACTGACACTTTTCATCCCAGCTGGGGTTTGTTTCTATCAGAGAAGGCACAGCAGGTCTCTTTCAGCAAGGGGGAAGATCCCAGTAGGCTTTAGATCCCAAGCAGGTACAGCCAAACCACAGCTGCTTTCTGGGGAATGCAAATGTTTAGATTTCCTGACATATCTTAGGCAAACCAGATTAGAAAGAGTAAATTTGATTATTGCAGCTTGAAACTGAAAATGCAATGCTTTAGCCAAATACAACTTTGGGCTGCTCCAAATGGTAACAGATATATTTTTTCCCAAACTTCAAAACTAAGATTAGGAGATTTAAGCCAAGTCCTCTCTGAGCAGAAGTTTGAAAGCTTTTCTCTGAGACCTGTGCTTCCAATTCCTTTTTTCAAAGCCCTAGTCTGTTTTGGGAAGCCAGTGGTTTTTCTACATATGCTTTGTTCTCTTGCCTTCACACTGATTACAGCACCCCCTTTAACCACCCATGTAAAGAGAAGGAGCACTGCACTTCCCAAAGCTGGATCTTGCTGTGAGCTGCAGGGAGGGAATACTGTCACCACCATCATGGGACAACCATGTAAAGCCCTGGGTGCTGCTCCCCAAATATCACTTAACAAGCCCCTGCTTCTAAAAACATCACCCCACCCTTCCAGTTCCCATTTTTTTGTGTTTCCTTATGGATGGACAAGGGAGCAGGAGCACATGACATTATGGTTTGAGATCTGATTAGGCAGATGGAGCACCTCTCCTACAGTGACAGCCTGAGTGAACTGTAATTGTTTAGCCTGCACAAGGGAAGGGTTCAGGGTGATCTGATTACAGCTTTCCAGTACCTAAGAGGAACCTACCAAAAAAATTGAATTATTGCCAAGAGCATGGAGTGACAGGACAAGGGGAGCAGGTTCACACTCAGAGTAGGCTTAGATTCGATATTAGAAATTCTCTGCTTGAAGGTGGTGAGGCCCTGGCACAGGTTACCCAGAGAAGTTGTGGATGTTCCATCCCTGGAAATGTTCAAAACCAGGCTGGACAGGGCTTGGTGCAATCTGGCCCAGTGGAAAGTGTCTCTGGGTTGGAACAAGGTGATCTTTAGGGTCCCTTCCAACCCAAACCATTCCATGATTTCACCCTCTGAGAGACTCCCAGGACAAGCCATGTAAAGCCCAGCCATGCAGCATTCTGCAGACAGACAGACAGACAGACAGACAGACATGCTTGGGGAGGACAGTCACAAGCTCTGAGCTGGAGCAGTAGAGAATGATCTGAATTTGGGCACAGCATCATGCCAAGGATGGCTACACTGCTGGCAGCACAGGACTGGATTAGAGGGATCTGGAGCAAGACCAAATCCACCTGGGGATGCAAACTTTACCCTCATCTTTGAGCCTTTCTCAGCCATGAAGAATAACTTCCCCACATCAGTAACAACAAAACATTGCTCAAGAACAGACACCCCAAAACAGGGAAACACTGATAAACAGAGGGTTAAGGACCAGAGCTCCCCTCAACCTGAAAAATGAAGAGATACACAGACTTGCTCTGGAAATGCCAAGTCTATCTGCAAGACTTAAAATTTGAGCAATGTCTTCTGTTTTCAGTAGCCTAATTACACACCTGCAGTACACTGAACTACCTACCACCAGCAAAATCTAGGGTGAATATTTTATTTAAGTTAGGAGCAAATGCTCCCCATGTCTTCAGGTATCCCCATGCTGCCTTTCCACAACAATGCAGTTTCTCACTAGCAGTCCTGCAACTCGACTGCTGCTCAAAGTTTGATCACTTGAGAACTGATTTTTCTGCATGCTCCCATCTACCAGTACAAGGAAAATCTGTGAATTGATTATTTTGCCTTCCTGATCATGGAATTTTATATCCCCACACTCTGTTTGCTCCTTCTTCACAATACTCAAACCTATAAAGGAAGAAGAAACCTATTCTTAGGGTTCAAATACCAAGTTATAATCCTGAATGAGTCACCACATCTGGAATTCACTTCATTCATTCCAGGTGCATGGGAACCAAATTTAGTTTAGATTCATTTACACCAACAAGCTTATTGCTCTGGGACCAGTGCAAAAGCACAGAGCCTTGTTTCAGAGCAGAACAAACCAGAGCAGCTGTCACATGAGTGTTACTGCAAAGAGGAAGGCCCTAAGAATGGGATAATGTTGTATTTTAGCAAGGAAGAGCTAGGTTTTGCATTAGGAAAAAAACTATGCAGTAGGGTAATTAAGCACTGGAACAAACAGACAAAAAAGGCTGTGATCTTCTCTCACTGATTTAAACAGTTTATTCTGGCCAAAAGTAGGGGGAATGGACCAGATGATCACTTCAGCTCTCTTTCAGTACTATTTTCTGTTATTATAATCTTTCAGCAGCTCTCAGCAGTGTATTTTTCTAATTACATCCAGTTTTCAACAGATTAGTCTCCCTTTATTCACATTTCCTAGCACAAACACCCAGAGCAAGCTGTTCCTGGACACCAGCTCCTTTGGCACTATGTTGCTGCACCTTTTGTGAGGATTTGGCCCTTAAGATCTCTCAAGAGTAGAGCTTTAATTTCACAGCACGGATCTTGCTCATTTTACTCCATATTTACCGAGAACAAAGGGAAGACTATGCAAATGCCCTGCTACTTAGACCTGAACAAAGTGGAAGCAAACATGTAGATGTGAATGGGAGACATAATGGTAGGGAAAAAAGCAGCCCTTTTCAAAAGTGAAATGACTTTGTCAGGGTCCCTTTGCACTACGTGCATGGATGATTTGTGACAAAACAAAAAAGTGCTAGCCTAGCACGTCACCCATGTCAGAGATTAGAGCACTTCAAAACCTTCAGGAGTTCAAGCACTTGCTGGAACTTGAAAGGCTTTCCTAGGCAGTGCTGAGCTTCTTTATGGCTTTTACACGACTTTGATGTGCACCTAAGAGTGAGGAATCTTAATCTGAAAGTTTTCTAAAGAAACACCCATTTGGTATAATAAATCAGAAAATCTCATCACCCCGATTAACATTGAGTCAAAAGATTGAAAATGAATCTTTAACTTTTGGCAAAAAAACAGAGTCATTGTTTTGATACCCAAATAAGAACACTGAATTTCCAAGCACTTTGGTACTTTCAGAAGCTTTTACAATAATGGCACTGGTGTGATATTTCTGATCATTGACAAAGTATGGTGTGCAAGGAGGTAGGTGCTTATGCAAGTGTCACTTTCTCCCCCATTCTCACTCCCTCTTTAAAGCAAAGATTTCAAGTTATCCTTGAAGTTAAGGGATCTGGGGAAACACAGTCAGTTTCTCCTGTGTTACAAAACCTCATCTCTGAGTGCAAACATGGATGTGTAAACATCAGCTTCATTTCCCCCCTCACTACACACCCTTAACCCCTAGGAGCATTAATGGGAATTATGCATGCATAACGAGCACAGAATAGTCCCCTCATGAATAGGGGCCTTGTTGGAACAATGAATACATTTAACCATTAACATCTAGGGATGTGCCCAACTATCCAATTTAACTAGCTGCCAAACAAAGCTACCATGACCTATCTGATATTGTCAGGTTTGCCACTGCAGCTCTCTGAAATTTGTCTCTCATTTGTTTCTGAAGGAGGTGACAGCTCTTTGTCACAGGGAGCTCCTCGAAGGAGGATGGGCTCCAGAGCCCTGGCACATCCACCACGGCATGGAAGAATTCTGCAGAGGCACAGACCATGAGCCCAGGAAGCAAGCAGAGGCATCAAAAGACCAAAAAAATGTCTATATATAATTTAAGTACATCTATATGCTGGCCATCAGTATTAATAGACACTCAGCAAGAGCAAGAAAGGCAGAATAAGGCACAGAATCACATAAAGTAGGCTGAGAATTACATTTCAAAAGAAAAGTGTGGAAAGACAACTTCTAGGGGAATAATTTTGTCCTCTGCAGGTCTGAAAGTTCTATGCAATTGCCTGGCTACACTTGGTTTTTATTTCTGTATTTTAGCTATCAAAATGCAAGCCAGAACCTGAGGATATGTATCAATGATACCCTCCTGAGGCTTCTGAGTCCACAAAATAAATGTAATGGTATCATCTGTGAAACTCAAAATTCCTCCATTGTCTTAATTTCTTTCTGTATTCTTCCAGCTTGTGCTGTGAAATTTCACAAGTTAAAACTTTACTCATTATTCATGCATGTATGAATACACTAAGAAGGTAATTAATAACCCTCCTTTAAAACTGATGTACTGAAAAGACTAAAATAGATAGATTTATTCTCCTGGAAGTGCATGCAAAGTGTGCATCCATAAGAAAAGGCAAGGTTGTGACTGCTCCATCATAAATCATCTGTGAAACTCTGCTGAGCTGCTTGGTGCTGTACAATGGCACAGAGCCCCAAGAGGGTCCAAGCAATCCATAAAACTCCTTCTGTCAGACTGCCAGGGCCAGCCTTTGGGCAGCACCTTGGACAGAAGCGAGCACTGCTGGCCCAGAGGGTTCCTCTGGCTGCCACCCAACTGAGCTGTGGAGCTTCCCCTGCCATCAGACACCACCACTGGACTCAGCATGGAGCTAGCAAAGCCACCTGAGCTTCACTTCACATCCTGAAACAGGAAGGCAAACCTGCTCTTCTGCAGGGTGGTCTGACAGATCAGTGCTGCCACAGCAGCTCAGGCACAAAGGGCTCATTGTGTCATCATCAGCATCACCATAAAGATTATTTATCTGTTGGAAGGGACAAAATGCAGCCATAAAAAAGTGTCAGAGCAGGCTGGCACAGTCCTGCTACTGCTGCTCCACACACAGGCAGTTCCCTGTCCAGACCAGGCTCAGGCCCCAGCACACCTGGATCTACAGATCACTGGGTCAAGAAGGACACAAAACAGGGAGAAAACCTTGGGGAAAAAAAATACAAAACCTTGTCCTCCTCCATCTGTGCTATGGAATCCTGTGCACAGCTTAAAGCTCTTAGCTTGAAGCTCTGGTTACTTTTGTGCATCTAAACAGAAGACACTGTGCAGAAATATTTTGTATTTTGCCATCAAATTATCTACTGCCTCAAAACACTAAATCCTAACTGCTTGGTGGAAGATTTAAACAGGCTTGCCTCCCTATCTTACTCTATCCTTAGGATAAATCATTAAATATTAGCTAGATGCTTTCTTTCATCCATCTGTGCTGCTCAGAAGTTCCTTGTATGTGAACAAAGCAAATACCTTGAAATTTATCTTCATGGATATGAGGATGAACCTATCAGCTTAAATGCTGATACCTAATCAACAGATTGATACACTCCATATAAATTCTGTCACAGGCCTGGCTGCTGTCTGAGAATTGACTCTGATCCATCAAAATTTGTATTTTCCCCTAGAAGCAAAAGCTATGCTCTAAACTGGAATGTGATGAGTATGCATTTGAACTATTATTAAACATATGCCTCTTTATTGTGTCATTTTATGCTTTCATGGGACAAAGATTCAATTACAAAGACTTCACAGTATTTGGAACTGGTTTTATACCATTTAAAAGCAAAACCATTTCACCACCCAGGGTGTATTTTACACATACCCTTGCTTTTGACAAATCCTCAGGCTATGACATTTTTCATGATTAATCCTTATGAAAGAGCTTATTTATTTTGATGTATTTATTTTATTGATTTATATAGCAATTGTAGTGCCAACTTTGTTTCCACTCACCACATCAGTGCCTTTCCATTAGCACTGCCCTTTGGTTAAGAGCTGTCTGCTCAGACCTGCCACACTAGCATGGGGGTGTGGGAACATTATTTTTCTATTATTTTCTCATTACAATCTGGTAGCAAAACTTCAGTGGCACATAAGGTATTGAGACCCACCAGTATTTTAGGATGAGTCATTTCCTACTAAGCTTGCTTTCCATCCCAAGGTCCAGTTCAACTTCAGAATCACCAGATCTTGAGCAGACCATTAAAAATAAAAATCGTTACACATTCTTTTCAGCAGAGATTTCTCAGAGAATGAATAGACCATGTGAATTGTAGCAATACTTGACTCAGTCTGACAAGAAGATTGTGTGCTGGGGGAGAGTAGGTTCTCTGCTGACTCTTGGATACCTTCCCAAGACATTTACAGGAAAGGCTGATGTGAGTAACTAAGTCATTTTTCTTCTCACCTGGACCAAGTGCTCGTGCAAGCCACCAAGGACAATGATCTTGGGGCTCATGGATATGAAAACTACAGGTTTCCATCTGGCAGTGGAACAGCAATTCCATCTTTATGAGGCATTAAGTAAGTTTAAACACATTTTTTCTGCCTATAGATTACTCCCAAGAGGGCATTACAGAGTGGGCAGCTGGTCTTGCGTCAAACAGAAATTTAAGACATGGGAAAAGAAGGGAAAAAAAGATGTTACTGCTGGTGAGACCTTGCCTGTACCCACAGGCATGAGCAGCTTCAGGTTAACACTTCTGGTGACAGGCTGAGCCTGAAGAGTGCCATAAAATCCTGAGAAGATTAATGAAGGAAGGATCCTTACTCCAGAGGAGCTGCAGGCTGCAAAAGCAAAGCTTTCCTTCTACTCAGAACAGCTATTTCAGCAGGCACAGACCACAGCCCCTGACTGGGTGAGAGAAGTGAAGGAAGGACAGCTTTCAGGTTCAGCTTCAGCTCAGAAACCAGTGTAACTTCCAGCCTTTTCCCTCACCTATGGAAAGAACTACGTGAAAGTCAGCCTGAAGAAGTGAAGGTAGAGCTCAGTGATGCTGTTTCTAGCTGCAATTTACCCCCCTTTCATGGTGGGTTTTCAGCAATAAATTTACAGCAATATATCATGATATAGCCTGTAGACAGGGAAACGGAGGCACAACTGTTCTGGGCTACTCAGAGAGGAACAAAGATGTGAACAGAATGCACCTCACATTGGACCAGCCCATCCCCTCTGTGATATAAATCACCAAGAAGCCTGTGTGATCATAAATAAGCAAATATGAAGTGCAACAGGAAAAACACCTTCCACTTAACAAACTGCAAGGTAATGCAAAGGACATTTCAAACTTGGGTAACAATCAGGGTTGCCAAAAAGAAACAGGAATCTCATGGAAACAGGACAATTTTTTGTGCCTGTTTTCACAATTGTAACCACCTTATACAGCTCCTCTGCATAAACAGAACTGTGCTCATCCAGCAGTGTTTCCTCTCAGATGTACCCTTCATCCACCCTGCTGAACCCACACCACCACGAGTACAGGTGGACAGAACACCCAACTGCAGCTCACACCAGAGCGTTTTAGTCTCTCATTCTGATGGGGTAAAAACTTCCCAGAGCCAATACAGCAAGTCCACATCTCCCCTGACACAGAGCAGCCACGGACAGAATGCTACTGTGAGCAAAATGCCTTCCTGCACTACACCTTCACCAGGGGAACCTCGCTGTTCTCATCAGGGAGGCAGAAAAGCTGAGCAGGAATACAAGAAAAACAGGAGAATAAAGCGTGGCATGACCCACTCCATAGGAAAATGGGCAATTTAATAGATATTCTTGGACATATACAAAATAGGGATCTAGTTCATGCTCCTTTCTCAACACACATGGGAGCTGTGCCAGAGACTGAGGTGGGAAAAGATCCAGTCTAATTGCATGCACCACACGCCGCAAGGGCCTTCTGGTGGGAATCTAGGACTTGTCTGTCATTATTCAGAAAGTAAAACAGTTTTAATCTATAAATTGTTAATGCATGTCCACCTCTACAATGGGCTATTCAATATATACACAGTAATGAACACTCCTGCTGATTTAAGGTGCAGGATGACACCAGAGAATAAAGCACCTTTTACTAGAACAAAACCTGCCCTTCAGAAGCAAGTTCCAGAGCACAGCTTGGGCATCTTCTGCACTCTTTGTAAACCAGCAGTACAACAAGATAAAGCTTAAAACTTTAAAAAAAAAAGATAAAGATAAAACCTTTGGCAGTTTTCTACAAGATGATTATTTATAAGGTAAAGTGTTCCAAAAATTCTTTCACAAATGACATTTTCCATGCTTCCCAGAAACCAGCCCAATTCTTCTCTCTTACTTACCATATGTTTACAGACTGGGGTTTTTGAATGCTCAGACACTAGTCAACCAGCCAGAGGGAGAACTGAGCATATGTGAATGAGTAGGATGTTCTCGTGGTGACATGATCACCCAAGGAATCACAAGAGGACTTCTATTGTATTTGCAGGGTGCCCCATTGAAGGCAGGAATGATGAATCTGACTCCATGTTCACAGAAGGCTAATTTATTATTTTATGTTACTATATTATATTAAAGAATGCTATGCTAAACTATACTAAAGATTGCAGAAAGGATACAGACAGAAGGCTAAAAAGATACTAATGAGAACTCCTGACTCTTTCCAGAGCTCCAACACAGATTGACCCTGATTGGCCAATAAGTCAAAAAAATTCACAAAAACCAATGGAACAATCACCTGTGGGTAAACAATCTTCAAACACATTCCACATGAGCAAAACACAGGAGAAGCAAATCAGATAATTATTGTTTTCCTTTTTCTCTGAGGCTTCTGAGCTTCCCAGGTGAAAAATCCTGGGCAAAGGGATTTTTCAGGAAATGTGAATGCCCACAGACCTTTATGCTGGTTCTGCTTCCATTCACTGCCTGAATGTGGTCACACCATGTCACAGACTCCACTTGGGTTCATCCAGTTGGCCTCCTGAGAACTTGAGAGAGCAGTGACAGGCAGGCACCACCACGCTCCATGTCCCAGAAAAACCTGGGAGTGTCCAGAACTCCTCCCAGAGCTCGTGCCAGGGAGCACTGGAGGCTGTAACACAACCCAGGGCTGGCAGGGCACGGCCAGCACAGCCCCCGCCCAGGAGCCATTCCAGACGGGGCAGCACGCGTCAGGTTGGAGCTATCCAGACTCCCTGGAACCAAAGGCTTAGTCCCTTGGCAGGATTAACACAGCCCTCCACCCTTGGAGACTGCTTAGAATCCTCTCTCATCAAAATGTCAGCCGAGGAGCTCCCACAGAAACATCCCAGGTCAGTCTGTGATAATCAAAGTACACGACTGAGGACACATTACCTCATTTCTCAGTCTGGGGAAGGCACAAAAAGCCCTTCCTGTGGATCACAGCCAAGGCAGGAGTACCTTCACCTGACCAATCTGTGCTATTTGCAGCAAATTACCCTTGAAGCTTTCCATTTGTTCCAAAAAAATAGAGGACCAGAGACAAGCACAGATTCCACCAGAGGAGAAGGGAGTCTCACAGACAGACCAAGCAGATCTGCTGTTTGAAAATGCCTGCAGCTTGGATGTCTTACCCATCCCATATCCAAACATGTCCTTAGCCCTGCACTCATCCATGGACTAGACTTCAGAGTAGAAAAATATCTCATGTCTTTTGGGGGAAGCAGTGGAAGAGAAATTGAAAACTCCTGCTCATCTCTAAGAGCTCATTCAGATGAAGATTTTCAGGCAGGCTGCTGCCAGATTCACATCACACCTTAAGAGCAAAAGCCCTTTTTTTCTTTCCTTAGGAGTCTTCCTCCTTCCCTTGCCACTACATTTTATCCAGGAGGCTGGCAGGTCCTGCCCAAACTCTCCACCTCACTTCAGGCCATGCTGGCAGCCCCCTCCCAGCACTCAGCAATCCCAGGAACCCAGCTGCAGACCAGGTGAGCACAGGGAAGCAGCTCCCAGCCCAGCAGTCCTGCAAGGCTGGATCCAGGATCCACCAGCTGACAGCTCCAGCACTGCAACCACAGCTAATGCCACAGGAGGGGGCAGGCTACTGATTCTCCCAAGAATTTCATTTGATTCCAGGTGAAATGGGCACCACCCATAAGAGGAGACAGAAAATTTACACCTGTCTGTCAGTCCATCCCTCCCCAGGCACTGGGCTGGGCCTCTCTTCATGACTGAGCTGGTGGTTTTCCTGAAGGGTCTAAGAACCTAATCATCATTAAGACCTCTGCCAGATTTGTTGTATTAGCCTATAAATACTGGCTTGATATTAGCCAAGGGCTTTCAAAACTTTGGTGACTAAAAATATCTACTACACAGAAACAGGACTGCAAAAGTTTCATTTTTTTGAGAAAAGCCCAAACCAACATGCAGATGACTGAGGAGCACCCCAGGGCAGGGCAGGGCTGGCCCATGTGAGCAGAAGTGAGCAGTAATAAAAGCTCCTGGCCCTGCACCCAGGGCTCAATTCAGCCCAGCATGCTGCTCCCCAGTGCCACCCCTAGCTGCCCACCACTCTCCCACTTCAGCTGACATCCAACATTTCCAG
>JAYDZK010000016.1:23949303-23968466 GCA_034509185.1 Euphonia xanthogaster
CGGGGGCAGGGCCGGCGGCGGGCGGGGAGCCCCGGGAGCCCCGGCCGGCGGCAGGCAGGGAGCCCCGGAGCCCGGGCAGAGAGCGGCCCCGCGGGACGGCCGCGCTGAAGTTTGCGCTGAGCATCGCTGCGGTCCCTGCAGAGCCGGCCGGGTCCGGGCGAGGCGCCCGGCGGTGCCCGGAGAAGGGAGGTGCGCGCTCTCGGCGCTGGGCTGCTCGGAACAGGTACGGGAGCAAACGGAGCAGGAGGAATAAAGCCCCAAGCACTGCAGGTTGCACGCTCGTTCACGGTTTGCTTCGATGCTGAAATTCCTAGCAGATGACACGGAACGGTGGTCGTGAGACAAGTGTTAACTCCAGTCCCTGCAGAGAATAGAAACTTTTCCCCAGGAAACGCATCTTTATACACCAAATGCAGATATAACTTGCTCATTTGTACTAAAGCCAGCAGCAGTTCCATCCTATTGAATGGGATGGGCTTCGGGGGGCTTAGCCCCCTCCTGGGGATCGCAGCACTTCAGAGAGGTGGTCTGCGATCTTTTCACTGCCCTCAGCAAGCTTCACTGTCAACTGCTTTACCACACGTTTGAGAACTATGCTCAACACCTATGAATATTTTCCATTTCACAAAAACATTGAATTTCCAGAGAAGCCAGACCCAAGCAGTCTCCCACAAAGAGTCCCATTTGCACAGTACCTCTCAGGCATATGGAGCACGTTACCTGCTACAAGAATGACTATTGTTTGGGGCCATTATGTCTGATTTCTTGAAGGTTACTTGCAACCCTCAAGATGCTTCTAATGTGCTTCTGGAGCAGCAGGGGAGCCCACCTGCAGCTAATTTAACCATTATACATTCCCATAGGTCGTAATGAGAGGCTGAACTCAAGTGCTGAAGTTGCCTAAGTTGTATTTTAATAGCTAGAAGCACAAATCCTTTAAGCAATTTACTTGTATTAACTTTGTGCCTATCAAGACAACAAGAGATTAATTTTCCCTTTTTTTTTTTTTTTTTTTGAGAATAAAAACCACAAACAATTTGATGTAGACCATTTAACTCATAAACTGAAAGAAAAAACAAACTGGAAGAACAGACCAGCTGTACAATCAGGCTTCTTAATTCAAAAGTAGAGAACAAGTCACCTTGAAAGCCCTTTAGAGCTGCAGTCCCTGGCTCATCCTGCAGCTTTCCAAGGTCACCCAAGAGCCCAGGACCCAGTGGAGCAAGCCAGCACACCAAAAGGGCTGAGCCCCAGCAAGTCCAGATCCCAGGGACACCGAGAGAGGTTATACACCCAGCAAGGCTGAAGTTACACACACACACTCAAACAAATCAAGGTGGCAACAGGTAGGTTAAAGAGAGATGAGGGAATAATCAGCATCAGTGATAGAACAAACCAGCATCAAAAGGCACAGTGCCCCAGCTGCCAAACTGTTGTCCATCATGTGGGTTTATGAATCCAAGGAAGATGTTACAACAAGTTGTCCCCAGTTGCATTTTGTATAACCTCGGGCCCAATCCTAAAAGACTTTATTCAGACAATACCCCCATTTGACTTCAGTGGGAGTTCTGCCAGAAAAGAAACGGCAGGATGATGGATCTGACAAATAATTTACTTGACAAATAGCAGCATTATTTGGCACATACATTATTCTATGAATAGCATCGAATCAGTCCTGTGCAAGGGCTTGAGGCATTTAATTCAGTGGGGGTTTTGCTATTGTTTTCAGTGGGTGGCAAATTCAAATCCCTAGTTCTTTTCTAACATGATTTTAGTGCCTCATCTTTGTATGATGGGTGTTCTTTTCATCACCTGTCTTTTTAAGTTATGTCATTTATTTGTAATTGGTCCTCATATTGTTAGCAGAGGACAGCCCATTACATCATCTCCAGTTCCCCTCCTCGCCTCCAAATCCTGCTAAGGAACCAGAATTATTCCTGTGCCCAGCAGAAAACTCAGTGAAGTGGAATGTCCATACATGTAACACTTCATGTTACATGTGTGGTTACTTCATTACATAAGGAAGCATTTATGTTTATCTTGATTTTGTGATATCTATACTGAGAAGCATTAAATAAAGATGGTGTGTTTCAGGCTGGAATTTAATGTTTTTTCCCCCTCTTCCGAAAGAATAAAAGTAGAGCTGCTCAGGTGTGTGTTTTTGCCACTGATTATATCCATAACAATGAGGTGTAACAATGAGATAGTCGTTATCACCTGGGCAGCCCCAGGTGATGTGCATGCACACAGTCCACAGGTAAATGCACCCCTTGCATCCCAGGGGTGACACTTAACCTGTCACACCTCCTGACACTGCATGGGTGACAAATGAGAACCTTCTGGCACCACTGAGCATCCAGGATTGCTGCTTAAACCCAGCCAGTGAAAAGGGACAGGCGCTCCAGGGCTCTGTCCCTACAAAGTGATCCTCAAACCCAGCGTCATGTTTGGCTTCCCACAGGACTGGGAGCACACACCACAGGCAGGATAGAGTGGGCTCCAAGGAATTCAGCCCCCATTTCTCCAAACCATCACTCCACATACAGCAGGGCAGTCAGGGTGGCTGGAGTGGAGGTAGGCAGGTGCTTAATGGCAAACACACGCCTGAGAGCTTTGCTGGAGCAGGCTGCAGATAACAGGAGAGCTGGTTAGCCAATTATTGTACATGACATTCTACCACACTTGAGCAATTTGCTTGGAACAATCACAGTTTACCTTGTCAACAGGTGTCTTGTATTTTAACAAATGAATATTTATCAACTGTACATCCCTGAGAACTGTATCAGTACTTCTTACAGTGAAGGGCCACATAAATCTGCCCAAACAATCCGCTCAGCCTAATCCTGCTAAAGTGACCACAGCACTCAGCATGAGCTTTGGATGGGTAAGAAAAGCTGGGATCAGGCTTAGAAACAGGGTTTTGTGTGCCTGCTGCCTCAGCCCTTCTCTGCTTGAATACAGCTGGAGCTGTGCCAGTGATTTAAATGGAAGCTGGACTAATTCCCTTATGGTTAAGATAAGCTCAGTCTCCAACTGGACTTTCCACCAATGGGACTCAACAGGCACGAGGTCTGCTCTTGCCAATTCAGCTTCCAGAGGGAAGCCTTGCTGGTTGTGTCTCAGCCATGCCAGGAAAGCCAGCAGCCCAGTCTGCACAGCCTTAGTTTAGCTTTGGAGATCCAATTCTTCAAGGTACATGTTTCACTGAAGCACCTGAAGAACTCAGTGGACAGAAGTAAAATTAAGGAACATGTTTATGTCATTGGGATAAGCCCAAATGACATGCTGATTTTTATTTAAAAAACAACTTAATCATCCTCAAAAGAAGTGTAAAACCCTCCATCTGTAATTAAGACTAGTTTCCTTTCTCAGGGTTTTAAAATTTTCTGGTGTTTCTCCTGTTAAGAAAGTTAAATTTATTTTCTGAAGACTATTTCAAGTCAGAGCAAACTTTAAAGCTGAGTATGAAATTTTAAATATAGATCTTAATAGTAAAAAAGTCATGCATGAAATATTCATAAATATGCCAAGACTAAAAAGCACTGCTAGAAAATTATTTCTGGTGATTTTACTCAAAATTTTCTCATCCTGTTAAATGATGAACATATGAACCTATTAGAAAAATTACCAGTCTATGCCTACCTTTTTTTTTTTTTTTTTTTTTGCTTAGAGATCCCATTTCCTTCTCTTCTCCTTCTCTCTCAGTACTGAGCACAAAGAGAATGATCATGCTGCCACACCATGAATTGTTTCCCATGCTGCATCTACTCCACACAGAAAAAATGTGTGCAGCCCTTTTTGATGGTCAGAATGCAGTATTCCTGTGCTGCCTCATTATTTCAGGGATATTTTTCACTTTGCCAGACTATTGAAATGCACACTTTAGAAGTGCCTGTGGTATGTTTTTTTCCCCTGAAAAGACCCCATCATACCTGAAAAGCACAGCTCCTAGCTGTACCATAACACTAATTTTGAAAAAAAATATTAGACCACCAACTAATCAAAGATCTATGGAAGAAATACAATTGATGTGACAACCCAGCAAGTCAGGACAGCCACTAAGAGAAAACATCCTATAGACAATTCTGAAGATACTTCCACTTTTTCATCTTTTTCCACTGTTTCAATAGTGTGCGAACAATTATTTTGTATCAGACCAAAAATCCTTCAGCCCCTTGACTTATCTCCTCTGGCAGAGATCTGACCTGCTGTGCTTATTTAGAGATTACACCGTGTGCAGCATATCAGAGTTCTTCCTCTCTAGATCTGTTCCAAGTCCCATCCTGGCCCCCAGAGACTGCTGTGAGCTGAGAACATCAGCCTAAACCCCCAGAACAGCAGCTTTTTGGTCATAAAAAACAATGCCTTGAGAAATAGTTATCTCAAAATCTCACTGGAAATGTAAAGGAGGAAAAGGCACAGATTTTAATGACTCAGAAAACCAGCACCTCCCAGGGCTGATGAGTGACACAATCCAAGAGGAACACCATGGGAAGGTGACTGCGTGGTATCAGCCTTCCCATCTCAGTAATACCAGCTCTTTCTGACTGAATTCTTCCTCAAGCATCCTGGTCACTGAGCAGCTGAGAAAATGAATATACTCTTTGCCCTCACCTCAGTGGCTCAGCATACAAATTAATTTAACTGGGACAAGCAAGAGTATTCTGAACTTTCTCATGTGCTGCCTCACAGCCCAAGGGAAATCAGGAAGATTACTCAAGGAGTAAAGGCTGCATAACACTTCAGAAGTCTCTAGCTCTGGATTTGCTTACTTCAAAATGCTAATAAGGGAAATAAGTTTCATATTGAAAAAGTCAGACTGGATTCCCAGGGAAGAGGGATGTGTGGACAGGCTGTGACAGGGCGTTCATGCTTCTCTGAGCAGTTGTAATGCACATCAGCCACCCCCTCACCTCCCACAAAATCTGCACTTGGGGCTTCCATCGTGAGGCACACATCACATTTAAAGTGCTGAATTTAAGTTTCAAATATGCATCAAGCGCTGCCTATAATTTCTGATAACCTTACAAGAACTCCTGGCTTTTTCCTCCCTGACAGGTAAAGATCACAACATGTTGGCTGCCTATAATTTCTGATAGCTTTACAAGAACTCCTGCCTGGTTCCTCCCTGACAGGTAAAGACCATGACATGTTGGACTCCATTAACAGACATTGTCATTGAATTCAAAACTGCCTCTAAAACTTCAATTTATTCTTCTTAGAAAATAGTGCTCTTATTCAAAAGCTTATGGTATGGAACAAGATCATCTTCCAAAAGTACTATTTCATAAAAAATTTAAAAGATCACATAAAATTTATAATAGAAGTGTGAATAGCATCATTATAATATTTGTAATAGCTTTTTCAAGCAGAACAAAATGCCCCAACTTCCACTTTTCTAGCTGGGCACTCAGAAGAGCTGATTTTTAACTATGTGTCAGAATTTGAAGTTAATTAAAACTAATTGCCCACTGTACTGTAAGCGATGCCCCTGCATTTTCAAATAGCTCTGTTTCCATGGGATGATTTACTTAAAACTGATGTCTCTCATTGACTGAATTCTGGGTTTGCCTTAATTGTATTGTTCAGGTTGTTTATCTTTGCTTTCTGCCTTGCAACTTTACATGAAAGGTCATCAATAGCAAAGTTCCTCGCTAAGATTGACACTTTATCAACATGAGAAAAAGCATCCTAGAATATCAACTAGTTTATCAAAATAAACAAACTCCTTTGACGTCTCACATCACCATCCCCACCAGCCACTGCTTTCTGTCCTCAGAATGTTTGTGTGTGTGCTCAGCTTTGTAGCAAAACTTCATGGCTCAGAACCACTGTACTGTACAGCAGCATTTGTTCCCTTTCCCACATGGGGGTAAATTACACCTCTTTAATGAGAACTTGTGCACACCAAGAGCCTTTCTGCTGCTCCCACTGCCACTGGTGTGCACACAGACCTGCCCAGCCTCGTGTGTCCAGAGTGAAGGTCTCTCTGTGCTGGACCACACAGAGTGGTAGCACCTCCTCCTTCATGGGAGGCTGTGCAGGGTAAAAACCCAGGGTTAAAGAGGTGCAAACAGGGCCAGGCACGAGTTTCAGCAGCTGCCCTCTAGCATGAGGGGCTGCAGGACTGCAGCAGCACAGGGGGATTATGTCTGTCAGGAGAACAGGAAACAGGGGAGGAGAAGAGTGCTCTGGATTTCTAGTGGCACAGGTTGAGCCTAGTGAGAAAGCACAGCCCTTCATGCAGTGTGACAAAAGCAGGCTGGTTGCCACCATGATGCACAGCCTGGCACTTTCACATCACTTGCTTTCAACTCACCTGCTTACCCCACCTGACATCTGCAAAGGGTGCTAGGACCAGGTTTCTAGGCAGAGTCAGCCTTTGGCATTCCCACCTGCTGCCCTGGCACAACTATCACTCCTTCCCCTGTAGTTTGGTTGTGGGAATTACCCCAGGAGATCCAATAACAACCCTGGTGAAGCTCAGCACACAGCACCTGCCCTTAACCAAAGCATGCTGCAGTCAGCACACAGCCTCACTGGCACCTGCAACCAGCAGGGAGCTGGAGTAGGTCCTGGAGATAACTTTTGTTGCTATAGAAAATGTACTCTAGAAGACCAGATCCTGTATAATTTTATTTTCCAGCCTAAGAACATGCCTTCAGAATTAAATTTAACAGCCACAAACTGGCCTCATTCCCTGAAGTCAAATCCTGCCCAAACCCATCCCAGGTGCCAAGACTCCTGCTCCAGCCCACCTCCAGAGGTCAGGTGGTGCTCAGAGCAGACAGACAGTGGGCTCTGCAGCCAGCCTTCAGCTTGCCTTGCACTTCTGGGCAGGAGCCCCTGCAAAGTCACTCAGCACAACTCATCCACAGTCTGCAGAGAGACCCACTGGGTGTATGATGGGCTGGAGGGCAGGGCTGTGCTAAAAGCTGCTGGCATGGAGACAGACCATCATTTACCAGTACAATCTGCAGTGGAGAGATGTACAAAGTGAGAGACATGAAAAGAGCACCACATTTCACCAAGTCCAACTTCCAGATGTTACATTCATACAATATTCCTAGTCCACTTCATTATGAAGGGCAACAGCAGCTTGATAGCCTAGAGACTGGATCAGCAAGAGCAGAACAGGCACAAGTCACTGTTGAAATATGCCTGGGAAGTTTGCCTGTGCTGTCTGAAGCACATTTGGTTAAAATATGCTATTCATAAAAAATACACGTTGTGAAGAGCTTTTTCTAATTGGCATACACCGTTGTCAGTTTTAGACAAACACTCTTGCTAAAGATCTCACTGCAGAAGACTTTGTGATAAACATTTCCAACAGGAGGATTCTGGAGTGGAAGTCCACACTTCAAGAAAACTGTGAAAAGCTTCCTGGTTTCACAGTGCTGGCAGCAAGTCCCAGTTTCTTTTTGGTTCAGCAACTGCCCAGTGCATTCACTGCAAATGGACTTGTAGAGGTGTCCCTCAGAGCAGGAGCTGGAAATGGTGGATTTGGGGAAGTCTCTGGCATAACTTCTTCTGTAGGTCATTGTTAGTGCAAACACTCAGCACCTTTGCAAACTGAGCAAGTGTGATACAGAATCAGAAAAATAAAGAGTAAGTGAGCACACTGGGTTAGATTTTAATGTATGATACATGCTACACATACCACTGTGTATTTTTAAAACTATATTTAACCACTGGTTTCTTTTGTTTAAATATTGAAAATCACCTTTTGCTGTTTTCCCATCACGCCATAAAGTGACTTGTAGATATAATGCAACAAGTAATCCTGGAGCTGAAAAGTGCTTTTCAAAGGGACAGAACCTGAATGCAATAGTTAAACCCTGTGTGTGAGTGCAAACTTTTCCTAGTTGGTTTTGCTCATGAGTAGCACAGCAATTGCTGCAATCCTTCCCCTAAGTAAAACAGGGATGTTCAACCCCTTTAGCTCCAGTCCTGTTGTGGGAACAACGCGTAATGTCCACCAATTTCAGTTCAAGCCTTTTCCCTGTACTCATGGCTCTTGCCAGCAGATCAGCAATTTCTATTGCAAGTCCTCTGGGGACACATCACTGCAGCTTCTTAATGCCAGGAGTTTCGTGGTGCTTTCACTAACAGGGACACATCACTGCAGCTTCTTAGTGCCAGGAGTTTCATGGTGCTTTCACTAACAGGGACACATCACTGCAGCTTCTTAGTGCCAGGAGTTTCGTGGTGCTTTCACTAACAGGGACACATCACTGCAGCTTCTTAATGCCAGGAGTTTTGTGGTGGTTTCAATAACAGGGGGTGGAACAAGCAGTGACACAGCTCCTGTGTTTGGGGCCAGGCTGCTGGCACCCCTCCCTCAGCACGCACTGCTCTCCGGGATGCTGAGCAGCTCCTGGCCTCATCTGCTGGACACCAAATTCTTCATGCACATGGCTGTAATCTCTCTTCTCCAAGGGACTGCAGGGAAAGGCAGATGAGCCCTGAGCAAGGATAAATTAATGCTGACATTTGCTGGAATAATGTACTCTCTCGAGCCTCTGCATCTATGACGCAAATGGAGGCTGCTGGTGACACGAGTTTATTTGCAACTTTCTGCTAAATCAGAGCATCATCTGCACAAATCAAGCACTTGGGAGACATCCTGAGATTTGTGATGGTCCCTAGAGCCAGAGCTGGGTTCTGAGCCATCTATTCTCACTGACTGCTGAGATTCCTTACAGGCAATTTTTAGTGACAGAACTGAGAATAAATCCCACCCGTATTTCACAAAGTAACAGGCAAGCTTTGTTTGACTTTGAAGTACAGATTACTCAGTGCTGATAGCACTACCTATTCCACACTGCTCATTTCCTTTCTTCTAAACCAAATCCAGGGCTGGTTATAAGTGGGTTCTGCCCTGCACAGTCAACCTGGGACAAATGTGGACCCCAAGGCACGTTAGACCAAGTTCTTCACACAGCTGGAGAGTTGAATGAATCAGAATTTTCTACCTGTGGCAAACTGTGTGTGTGTGTGTGTGTGTGTGTGTGTGTGTGTGTGTGAGATCCAAGACTCCTCAAAACCAGTGCAAAGCTCCTGTGGCCCCAGTGAGCTTTGGGACAGGTCTGCTGTGGCCTGGTGCTGCTGTACAAATCCATCTCTGAGCATGCAGAGACAAGGGCTCCTGATGTTGGGACTCCTGAGGATCACACTTTGCCCTCCAAGTCAGCACTTCCAGCTCACTGGGAGGACCTCAGCCTGAAGCTGTGGGTGTCAATGTTTTCTTAACAGGGTTTCTAAACCTTCCATCAAACAATGCATTAACCACAGCTCTGCTCAATGGCTGAAGTCAGCGTGCAAGAATTTAGCCCTTTAAGCTATGACTTAGGGGCATAGATCTATCCAAAACAAAGCCTTAAAAGTCATCAATAAACCAAATACCAGGACCAGGTATATATTCACAAGCAGAATTTGCACTTAAAGATGTTGATATGTGGCAAGCTTCTTTGTGAATAAAAACACAGAGCATGAGCAGGGTTTTTTTTAGCTCTGATATACCACTTAAGCTGTGGCATGCTTCATTTGCTGAAATGGAATATAATATGTCTTTGTATTGAATTATACTTGGGTTGGTTATTAAATGAAAACTATTATTCCATTATAGCCATAAGAAATGGGAGTGCTGCATATGGCTGTGTGCAATCCATTAACTGGCTCATGGAGCCCCAGCCCCTTCAGAGACCATTACAAATCCATTCCATGGCCCTCTCTGCCAGATTTTACACTCTGATATCTGCACTCCAGGCAAGAGGCATGAGGCTCTGTAGAACCACTATTAATCAGCCTTTATACACTGTTTGTGCCAGCACAGACAAAGAATATTCCAAGCTTAAACCTATTCCTCATGGATTAAAGCTATTCCTCATGTATTGTTCTGTAGGTAAGTGTGTGATGCATGGATACAGCTTCCCTGCTCCAGGCTCCTGTGCTAACCAAAGCACATCAGGCTGAGGAGCTCACAAGCAGCTCATCTGCACCAGTGCCCACCTGAAGCTGCCTCTTGCCAGGCAATAATTAACAGTACAATAATTAACAAAACAAGGCAATCATCTTGCACTGTGGGGATATTTTCCAAGGGCACAGAGTGAGAATAAAAAGGAGAGTTGCCTTAATTGACTAATAGCCAATCTTCCTGAATATTCCTTCTGGTGGCTGGGGTTTTTTAATGCAGAACTCTATTTTCTGTGTACAGACTCTTTAATATTAGAATTATTTACCATGATTCAGCAAGATCATTTGTTTTTGCAACGTTCTTTGAAACAATATGATCATCCAGCTATGAGTCTGCATGGTTTGTGTTTAAAAAAGGTCAAGCTTACAGTGTGAAATCAATCTTTTGTAATTTCCTTTGTATCATCTAATGGGGGAGGGCAGCTTGGATTTAAAAGATACCAAGTTAATGACTCCAGCAAAGATGCTAGTTGAAAGCAAAAGTTTGACCCAAGTTTTAACCAGGAATGTTTCGCTACCCAAAATGAATTTTGGTAAATTTGAATTTTGGTAATATTTTGGTTTTATTTGGCTAGATGAATTTTCCAAGCTGCCTGATAGAATCAGCTCTCTCCTTTCTCCATTATCCATGCCATGCTCACCAACTCAACATCAGCACTCAAACTTTCACTGGGAAATGGTGATGACAGAAGGAGGTATTGGCTCCCTGTGAGTCTGGACAGGGCTGGAGAACATGTTGGTACAGAAGTCATGCAGAAAATGGTTTGTCACCAAAGCCAAAGGGGGAAATGCTCCTGTGAGTTGCAAGTATCCAGAAACCTCATACACAGCAGCAGGAGAGCATGGGGGGAGCCCTTGGTAAAGGTGGTGACAGCAAATGGTAAAGGGAGACAAGAAATCCAAGCTGCTGGATAGGGACCCCTGGCTCTGTTTGACCCCATTCAAGGCAGAACTGAACATCTCTTTGCTGGTGTCAGAGGATGTTTCTTACTAACATGTAAGAGAGAAGACAATGCAGGAAAATGCTCGAAGAAGAGCCAAGCAGGAACTGGGAGGTGCCTGGAGAGCAATGGCATCGACAGCCCAGCATGTTAGCACTGCCACTGCCAGAGCTGTGAAATATGCCTTCACTTCAGACACACACAATCCTATGGATTTAGTGCATTTTCTGGCAATGGAGGGAAAGCTGATGTGCTAAAAATGCATGAGTCATGCAGGCTGTTAGATTTCATTTCCTCCTGAGGAAAGACAACTGCTCTTGTCTTTGTCTTAGGGCCAACATTTTGGGTAATGCACCTTTGACACTTACAGCCCTAAGCCAGCTGGGATTTCTCTCTGGGCCAATTCCCAGTCCCTGATCCAAAGAGAACAAATGCAAAAAGCTGATGCAATTCCTCAAAAGCCTGAAGTGGCTGTGCAATGGGTGTGGGCTGCCTCAGCAAGGCAGTAATTAATTGTCTAATTAGCTGTTCTGAATCACTACCACTGTGCACACAGGGATCCACAGGTGAGCTGTGACAGCAAAGCATCTTTTTGGCAAGCCTGCTCTGATCTGTCGTAGCTCAGCACGGGAGGTGAGACAGCCCCACCTCTGAGCCATCCAATCTACTTTACAGGAACAAGCTCTGAACTCCAGGAGACAGGAACCCAAGGGGTTTTTTCATATTTTTGTTGACCTATTGTTGCCAGGGTCAGAGTTATTTCAAGTTACACTGCACTCCACCACCAGGAATTTTCCTGTGGACTTTTCTTCATTCAGTAAATTCATTCAGAGGAGCTGAGAGCAGATGCTTCCATTGAGGTGATGGAAGAGGGAAACCTGCCCAACTTGGCAGCATCTAGGAGCATCTGGTTGCAATAACACATCAGAAGTTGCTATTTGACTCAGAGAGACTCTGCTCCTAATGCAACAGAAAACCCTTCCCACAACTGGCAACAAGCACTTGACAAATTCCTTTTTGTTCTATTTTTCCCACTATTTTCAATACCATGCCAAGCCTGTGGCAAGAAGGGATCCTCCTTTCTGTACCTCATCAGTAGGGCTCCTGCCTTTTTTTTTTTTCCTTTTTTCCTCCTTAGCACCAGTGCTTTTGAAGGAGAACAGCCAAAAATATCCTGAAAATGTTCTCAAGGGAAACATCTTGCTGGAAAGAGGAATGGGAGATTATCCACCCTGCTAACTGATGTTCATGGCAGACATGCTCCTTCTAGGCATTTATGGTCCTCCTGATTCTGATCAGTCCAGGCTTTCAAACCCTTCCTAGAAACTCTTGAAAATTCTAAATGTATTTTTTAATCCCCAGGCTAAAAATTCAGGGAGCTACAGTCACGTCCACTCCAAATTCTTCTGATTGAAGAATTTCTTTTATCAGGAAAATTCCACTCTACTGATACCTCAGTTCACCCATGAGGAAATAGGCATGAAGCACTTTCTAGGTGCTACATTCCTTCACAGGAAAAGTACAAAAAGCATTCCTTATGCCAAGCTGCCTGCACTGAATAATTTTTCCTCATTTTATTTCCTTTCTGGAGAGACACCTTTCCCCAGGCCTTGTTTCATACCAAAGGGAAGATGAACATCTACAGACATTGGCAATCAGGACTTCCACAGCTGTTCACTGGAACAGGGAAATCACACAAACAACTCCCTCCTGTGCCCCTTGTTACACCAGGATAAATCTGCATTCCCCTCCTGCAAGGACAGGGGAGCTCACTGAAGCTGCCAGAGCCAACAGAACAATCTCTGACCCTCTCTGTCTGCCTGCAAGGAAAAGAAAACCTGTTTTTTTCATAATTCCTGGTTTGGCAGAGCACAGGGGGCTTGGAGGTGGCAGCAATGGCCGGGCAATTGCAATTAGCTGCCAGAAATGGGCACACAAGGGCTGCCCCTGGTGTTCAGGAAGCTGCCCTCTCCAGAGGAGGCACCCTGCAGAAAAAGGCACTGTCACTAATTTAGAATTGCACCTGAGAAAGGGAAGGAATTTCACAGAAAATGTGAATTTCATAAATTGAAAGATTTCAGCAAGTTGGGGCAAATCTCCAGAGGAGGTAAAACTTCAAATAGAAACATAAAACTTACTGTTAAAGGCAAGCCAGCTCAAAGTATTTCACATGGAGAAAAACACAAAAATCAAGCTGTAAAACCTTGTATCTTCTGAGAGGCACAGCCCTCTGTCAGTTAGGGCAGCACCTGGAGGAGGCATTTACCCCTCAGCACTTCTTGACTAAGGAATCATTTGGATCAGAGCATTTTTGGGAGGGTAATTTCTGAGTGCAGGAACCTGAGCCATCAATCCCCTGCACTGCCAGCTGAATGCCAGGATCTGTACCAACAAAAGCAGAACTGGACTAGAGCCACAGCTCTTGGTACTACAAACTTCACATTTTAAACATGGTATTTTACTGCTGTTTAGTACTTTTAGAAGAAAGCAGATTTTTCCCCAGTTAAAAAAAAATAAGCATCAGTATCTCTGGCTGGGTGCTATGCATGAATTCTTGACAATTTCCCATTTTTAGAGAATGTCACTGGTTTCTATTTGTTTCTTTTCACTTTTTTGGTAATTAAAGTAATTTTTTTTTCCTTTCTTAAGCCAAACCCTCTCTCCAGATGACAAAACACTCTAACTAATGAAATGAAAATGATATATAAGAAAAGAGTCCTCCATTCAGAAGAGTTATTCCAATTGGTTGATGAAAGGCATTCTAATATAGTAAACACATGTTACAAAAAGAACAGAATTTCTGCTTATAAAAAGACAGTTCTCAAGTGTTAACCATTAATTTCAAATTAAATCAGCCTAACAATGTTCCAAGGTAGCAATATAGCTATGAATTCCCCCATTAGATTTAGTAAGTCCTTTTGTGGGCACCAAGATGATGTAAAGCACATGATATACAAATAAATCAGAAAAAAAAAACTACTGGGTTTTTTTTTTTTCATAATTTCTCCAAGGACACTGAAATTTCTCATTAAAAGAGGGCCTGGCTGCAAAGAACAAATCCATATAACAAATTAATATACTGGTGATGAAACATGTGGAATATATACAGCAGGATTATAAATATGGATTTTATGCACCACTATACAGAATATGCAGTGAAATCTCCTCTTCCCACAAATGTAATAAAGGAATAAACATGTTGCAGGAATAGATTTATTGCACAAAGTTCCACATTAAGAGGTCTCCTGAGCTGTGTTATGTGCTAGGTATGCTCTGATGGATAGCAGCTTCCAGTGCAGGCCCCTTTATCCCCTACCATATCTCCCTGTCAAAGCTACAAACCATTTTTTTTCCTCTTTGTCTTTTTCTTCCATTCCCTGACAGTGAAAACACTCCTAAACAATGACAAAGTTTCTGTAAACCCTTTCTCATATGAAATAGGCTATACCCTGCTAAATTTCTGAGCCATCCTTGCTTATGAAGTGTTCTTTGACTCCACCCACCAGCAAAGGGAGAGACCTGAACAGTCTTTTGAAAGCTGCCTTGTGTGCAAGGAATCCCAGAGCAGCCTCTGACCCTTCCCACTAAAAGCCATGGGAATTTCCTTCCCAAGTCACACAGTCCACTGCAGATCATCCTGTTTTCCTCAGGAGAAAAGAGGCAGTGCCATTTAACAGGGAGCTGCACAGAGTGCACCTTGTCCTGAGGAGGAAGCAGCATCCCTCTGCAGCTGTGCCTGAAGCTCACCTGACACAGCCATCAAGGGAGAGATGATCAGCCCTGGCCGCTGTTCTTAAAGAGAACCCCCCTTTTGAAACTGAAGAAAAACAAGTCAGTGCTATCTGAACAGGGTTGTGCTCTGGGGTTTGTATTGTTTTTAGGTGTGTTTGTCAAATCAATCTGCAATGCACCTTTGTTGGGAAGATGAGCTTGTTTACTAACATAAAAACTACAGTCTGTCTGACACCTGCCCGTGGGCTCATTGAGGAGCCTGTCACTGGCTCTGGAGCCATTCCTGCTGCTTGCAAGGCTGAGCATAAACCCCCAGGCCTGCAGAGTGGACAAATGCACCCACAGCAGCTTTCAGACACACTGGACCAATTTATTCACCAATCCAAACCAACTCTGTTCTAACTTCCTTGAATCAGCCTCAGTCCCTTTGAAGACACCAGTCTTATGCCAAACCCTGGTCACTGACCATCATTTGTTTGTGGTTTGTATTGAAATGAAGTGCTAACTAGTACATCTCCTGTTAAAGAAAGAGTGGCACTGAGTAATTCTAATCAGTTCCTTTATGAGCAAGTCTGTTTCCCTTCTGCCCACGTTTGCTGTCTGCATGCTAATTCACCCCTGCTTAAACATGCACTGTTGTCACCACTTTCCCAAGGAAATCTAGATTTTTTTATTATTATTAAACCACATTAGGACAGGTGCAGTAAATGATTTATTCATCTGTTGTGTTGCAACTGCATTCATCTGGATTGGATTGTTCCTGAGACAGAGACATCCACAAACACCATCATAAGTCAGTGTAAAATATGCACTTGCTTTAGCTGCACTGCTCAATTACTGATTCCCTGCAGTTCCAATAGTTTTTATATATTCTGTCTCCTCTGTCTTGGGCAATGTGCTGCCATTTACAAAATTCACTAGAGGAAACCTATGGCCTACTGCCCTACATTAAAGCCCTGCTAATTAATGACAGATATTCTTCCAGGACTGTGTTCTGGATCAATGAGAGAAAAAAAAAATGTGTCCCATACTTTCCCTTTGTTTTTCCACTTCCACACCACATCTAATGGCTCTTGTATTGAAACCCTATGCTGAATGTAATGAGATGCAAGACTCTTCTGCATCCATGGTTACTATTTACTAACAAAACTGATGATGTCAGGAATTTAATTAGGTTGTTTCTAGCACAGAGATTTTAAACCATGAAATCATTAAAGTGTCTAATCTTTTCTTTGTTTGCATTTGATAAAAAAGTAAACCCCAAACTAAACACCATTCCTGTCACAGAGAGCTAAGCTTCTCAGGGCTTGCCAGGCATAACACACTAACAGGTTTAAGAGTAATTAACACAAGCTAGTCCACACATTATTATTTTTTTTCAAACTACACCACAGCAGCAGCATTGCTGGGCTTCAAGGTAGTACCAGTGTTTTTATTACAAATCCTTACTTTCAAGATTTATTACTTGGCTGTAAAGATGAGCTTCAGGCTAAAATTTGGCATACGTGCTCCAGGAATTTGTTTTTAACACCAGAATTGTTATAATCCTGTGTAGGGTTGGGACATGCTGGGATGGCACTACAGAGAGAAGTGGGTGCATGGAAATATCCCATGTCTCCATCTAATCCCTGGGCACCCCCTTCCTTGGGAGCCCCCCCTGAGTGCCCCACTGCCAGGGGCTGGGCAGCCTTTAGCAGAGCTTGGCATCAGAGAGGCTCCAGCCCAGAGGTCAGTGGGTGGAAGGACACAGATCTCCTCCCACTGCTGCCCTGGCAGAGCCTTTCCAAGCTCCAGCAGTTCCTTAGGGAGCAGCAATGAGGCCACCAAGCACAGGGCAGCCAGGAATCCACCTGTGATCTGAGCAAGGTTCACTTTCAGGGTGTGATAAAGTGAGCTGCAGTCACCCACCCACAGCTTATTTATGCTCTTTTTTTTTTTGTTGTTTTGTTTTGGTCAAACCCTACAGCCCTCAAAGATCCTTCAGTAGGAAGATCCCCTGCCATGGTGCTGCTGCCACAACAGCTCCATGCTAAAGACCAAGGATGGGAGCACAGCAAGCACCTTCCACCTGCCCACTCAGCTCACACACTTGGAGCTCAGCTCACACACTTGGAGCTCTGCTCAGCTCAGCTCACACACTTGGAGCTCAGCTCACACACATGGAGCTCTGCTCAGCTCAGCTCACACACTTGGGAGCCCACAACCCTCCCAGTTGGGATGATCAGAGGGGGCCGTGCAGCAGAGATGTGTCCAAGCAGGGACAGGGACCCCAGGGCTGCCAACAAGCAAGGCAGTACAGGCAGCTGATGCCTGTTCTCATCTAGAGGGGAGCAGCACTGAGCAGGGTCCTCGTCCCTGCTTTTATACACTAACACACCTGCCACCCACAGAACCAGAAAAAATCCCTCCCTGAGTAAGACCTAAGTGAAAGAAATTAACACCAATATTTTTGCATGATATCAAGGGAGGTTCCATTGGCTGCTCCGAGGGTGGGCTGGAAATGCTGCTCACACTCCCATCAAACTCTGGGCCACCTGAGGTGTGATCCCCACAGCTGAGAGGCTGTGCATTCATCTCCTCTGCAGGAAAGCCACGCTGCACAAGGCAGCCAAAAATTAATATTTATTGCATGATATCAAGGTAGTTTCCACTGATGCCTTGGGAGGCTACCTGTAACAGAGGCTGGACAATGTTAAAGGAATCAAGTAGGGATTTATTTAAAGGATTTAAAAGGACACACCATAGCCAAGGCTATGCCCAGGATGGGCCCAAGATGGACTCTGAGTCACAAGTTTTCACACTTTTATAAGTTTTTGTCCATTTCCATGTTGGGGTTAATTGTCCAATTACACCCCCAGGTTATGCAGCCCCACCCTCTCAGTTTGCTCTCCTCAATTTGCTGGTTTTTACACTTTTTGGGGCCTGGAGCTGTAATGGTGCCCTTGGTTGTGGGGCTGGAAAAGGATTGTTCTGTGTGACTGAGCTGTGAGGAGAACTGCTGACACTTGATGTGAAGTTCAGAGTCACACACCAATGCAGCACAGAACCTGGAAAACATGAAAGCTCAACCTTGAGGCATCAGCACCAGCTGCTCTGAGGGTGGGCTGGAAATGCTGCTCACGCTCCCATCAAACTCTGGGCCACCTGAGGTGTGATCCCCACAGCTGAGAGGCTGTGCATTCATCTCCCCTGCAGGAAAGCCACGCTGCACAATGCAGCCAGGGTCCCCCAGGGAGGCCACTGCAGCACAGACAAGGGACAAACGTGAGGATTACTGTAATGCCCTCGGGAGAATTAGAGCATGCCAGGAAAACTCAGCCCTGTTCATCTCCACAAAAGGGATCAGACTGTTCTGTATTGCTATTAGCACCAAAGCTTCTTAATGTGCAAAGCCAGAGGTGTCCTGTCAAAAAGCAGTAGGGTACCAGGCAAACTAAAGAACTCCATTAAACCCAAATTTCCCAGAGTCATGTTTCTGCAGTTTTGACAGCTTCCCCTTTGTCATCAGGAGTAGAAAACCTCCTGAAAGTGTCTGAAGTTCTAAGTGACAGGAATGTGATCACACTTAAGAGTAAAAAAAATAAATAAAATTAAAGAATCAAAGGTATAACATCAAAAGGAAAGTAGGCTAGAAGTCAAACTCAAATAAATCAACACATGGAATTGCTAAAGGCCCCAAATAAGCATTTTCCTTTTGAACAGAAAGCTGTTGAAAGGCAGATTGGAAGAAGATCATTGCATTGGACTATAAGACAGTGGTTTAGTTTTGTCATGTAAGATAAAAGCAACTCAGATTTACTGCTGCTTCACGTAGCAAGAGTCTCATGAAATTCAAGATAAACACTAAAGAAAATTGCAGTGGGTAGGAGGGTTTTTACTTTTGAATGATTAAACTTTTCCTAAAAAGTGTTATGGTGGTTTGGTGAAAGCCTTTTGCTAATCCTAGCAGATTATTTTGCTTGCAGAAGAAACTAGAACCTGAGGTTTCTTCAGTAAAAACCCACTTGTTTTCTGTATTATATCCTAAACTTTCATTTGAAGATTGAAGTATTGAACAGAGGTTCTTTTCAAGTTTTTTTTTAATTTCCAGCTTTGAAAATGAGACTTCATTGAAGTCTTCAGTTGAAGTTCATTGATTTTTGAATACTGAGAAGTACTGATGAAAATAAACTAAACCAAAGGAGTGGTCATCCCATATCCAAGAAAGACTGCATGGGTGGCCCTGAATAACCTGGATTAGCATGTTGGGAGTGCTTGCACACCTGAGTTTGGAGCAGCCTGTCTCCCCAAGCCCCTCTGTGGAAATGATTTGTGAAGCCAGTTCTGTTCCTCGGGGCTCTGCAGACAGTGCCCATCTCTGGACAGCTCACTCTCCAAGGCTATTTAAAGGCCAGTCCCTGACAAACCCAGATCTGCTGGGGTCCCAGCTGTGGGGGCACCAGCTGGGGATGTCTCTGGCTCTGGACTGAAGGCACCCCAGACAGCAGTTCCATGCTCACACTCAGGTGTTTATCA
>JAYDZK010000016.1:24023416-24037862 GCA_034509185.1 Euphonia xanthogaster
ATCCCCCTCTCTCGGGGTGTGTGCGAGCATCCCCCTCTCTCGGGGTGTGTGCGAGCATCCCCCTCTCTCGGGGTGTGGGTGTGTGTGTGTGTGTGAGCATCCCCCTCTCCCGGGGCGTGTGTTTCCGAGCATCCCTCTCGGGCTGTGTGTGTGTGTTTCCGCGCATCCCTCTCGGGGTGTGAGCGGCATCCCGGGACAGCAGAGGGAGCCGCAGCCCCGCGCTGCAGCCCCGGGCCGGGCTCGCTCCCCCCCGGGCAGATCCCGGGGCACCTGCGGCTGTCCCCGCTTCGTGCGGGCTCTGTGCCCCACTGAATGAAGGCAGGGCCCTGCTAAGGCTGCCCTGCCCTGAGCTTCACTAAGGGTGGCACAAATGGCGTTGAACTGAATGGTGAGGCAGGTTACAGTCTGAGCTGCCAGGCAAGGTCAGGTGCAAAACGACTGCAAATCATGTGTCAAACATGGGCAGTGATCATCAAATTACAAACTGCACAGCAATAAATGCAGGCAAGGATGGCTTTCCCTGTGTTTAACTGTATGCATCAAGGAATTTGAGAGTCCACACTGCTGTTTTAAAGATTAATTTATTTGGTCCTGATATAACAGGTTTGGTCTTGTTCAACTGTGGAGTTTAACACACCAGTCTAAACTAGAACCTCAAACATAATCTCTGCAAAGTTGCTTGGTAAGGCCACTAATTTATAAGGCTAATCTCTGCCTTCAGTATGTAAGGCAATAATCTGAGTAACCATGATTTGCAAGCTCCTAGAGCTGTGCAGGGTTTGCTCTCCAGCTGCAGTGTCAGTATTGACCACTGTTACCCAGAAAACCTAGGGCAGAAGGTAAGTGCTGTTTTATTTTGGGATGGTGACTGATAGTCTTCACCCTGTCAACCTTTAAAACAGCAAAATTTTGTAAGGTGGATAAACAGAACAATTCTTTCCAGACCCACATGTGATGTTCCTTGGGTTTGCTAACCTGCTCTGCTTGTAGCAAAGCCTGTGTGGCTTTTTCTTCTGGCAACAGCTGCAATAATACAGCCACTAGCAGGTCTCATTGATTGCTGGTATCAAATATACTGGCAACTTGCTCACGTTTGTGATGGACCTTTTGTAATCAAGCTCATCTCTTCATCAATCTGGTTAATCAATTTTATGGTCCCTAGGGCAGTACTGCTTGTGGACAGGTATAACTGGTGATATTGAAGTAGCCTTGGCATATGAATCAAAGGGAAGAAAAGACCCTGGGTGTAAAGAAGCTTCTATTTATCCTACTGAAATCTTAACTTTGGTAATGAAATATTTAATGCACTTTTATTTAAAGAAACATTTCTATGAAATGAAAACAATAAACATCTGCTGTTGGCTTAATAGCTTAAGTGTAGCTGGAGCATTCAATCAATCAGAAAAGATTGTGAGTATATTTCAAAATGGTGGAGGTTATTGCTATGATACATCTAACCTTAATGGCAATGGGAAAAATATATCCTCTCTTGAGAGTTCTTGAGTAAACCTGTCAGTTTGTGACCAGTTTATTACATTCTCTCCTGAGTCCAGTCATCTGTGGCTGTGCTGAATAGCTGAGTAAGGCTAAAGCACACAACTGACCAATTTATCCAAAAAGGTGCCTTGGATGAGCTTAGGCCTAGTGTGGGTGCAGGAAGGGTGTCCTGGATGCCCTGCTGCTAGAATACAGCTGCTGCTGCTGCCTCTCATGCTCCCTGCAGCAGAAGTGCTTGGGAGCCAGTGCTCCTCACTGCACGCACCTTCTGTGGTGCTGATGGGCACTGCCAACTGTGTCTCCTGAGCAAGCAACTTGCAAGAAACCAAGTGGCCTCATTGGCTCTACTACTCCATTTTGCCTGCAGCAAAAATAGTTTGAAATGTTACCAAATCCTAAACCACTCTGGTGGCAGGCTGGGTGTGAGGTTCCTGCCATTCACGTGAACATTTGCAGATGGACAGTAGGAAAAGATTGTTGGTGTCAGTGGTGATAGGAGGGGAGAAGTCAGCCTGCAGCTGTTCTTTGCTGGCTCAGGAACATCTGCTTGACTGGTGAGCAGGAGCACCAGACTGCTGTGTTGTGCCAGCAACGCTGCATGGGCCCTGGAGAAAGCCAAAGCTGGTGCTTGGTGCTGGCAGTGCTGCTCTGGGAGGGCAAAGGAGCAATGGGGGAGAGCTGAGGATCCTCCTGGGGAGTGGCACTGGGATACCTGGCAGGATCAGCTCCTTGGGAGCCAAGCTGCACTAGTCCTGATGCCTGCAGGACTGCTCCCCTCCTTTGCTCTCAGGACCTGCTGCTGCATGCAGCGCTGCCTGTGACCCCCTGGCAGCTCATTTGTGTGTACAAATATAACCTTTCTTCAGATAGAGGTTAAAATGATAAGTTGAAATAAATGTCTGATGCATTTACTTGTTGACTCTTAAGTGTGATTGATTTAAGTGTAGAGCTACTCCTTAACTTGGGTTTGTAACTCTGACCTTCCCAATTAGCTCTAGTACGTCTGCAAGAGGCTCATTCTCACTGGGCTGTCTCTAATTGCACTGCAGTTACTCTGTTAATGGCTTTGTAACTACCCAAATGCATCTATGTCTCCCTTCAATTGTTTCCAGGGGCTGCTATTATCAGGGTGATCAAACTACTTGCTGGCAGGAAAGCTGTCTGTTCACAAGAACTGGAAATATGTCATATTTCAGTGAAACTGACTGTAAAATCCAGCACAGGCTCAGCCTGGGAGCTCACCTGGCCCAGCAGCAGAGGGTATCAGAGGAGTGAGATGCAGAGCAAAAGTGCAGAGCAGGTCTGCTCCCGGGCCAGGCTCAGGCACTGCAGCCAGGACACTGTGTAGTTGGTACATCATGACAAGACATTCCACAGCTTAACTGTATCAAACCCCACTACTTTGTTTTGAATAAGCTGTTGCCAGACTAATTTGCTATCTCTTGGTAGAAATCAAGGTCTGGTTATCCTTTTGCTGGCCTGAAGAGTCTCAGTTTGCTTTGAGCTGGTCCTTGTCTGCTACTTCCCCTCACGCTCTTCTTTGCATCCTCTCTTGTTCAGTCATGACCTTCCGTTATGTGAGACCAAAAATGCAGGCAATATTCAAAATGAGACTAACTGGCACAATGGCAAAGTGATGTCTTATGGGTTTTGTTTCCTGTCTTCTTATTTGATTTGGTTTTTTGTCTGTGACTGAGCTTTAAAGAACACTATACCACACCTCTCTTTGGTAGCTCCAAATCCAGTTTGAGTGGGAATGGTCAGAAACCACATGCCTTGAAAGCGGGAGAAATTTACACAGCTACCTCATTTTACATTTACTGGTCACTTTGTTACTTGGCTTCTTGGTACTGTGAAGTCCTTACACCTGTCTGAGCAAAGCATATTCTAGTCACAGGAATCTCCTCTTGACCTGTATTATTTGGACAAATTGCTGGAGGAAATAATCAAACATTTGCTGTTTGTCGTTTTTAGGGGTGGTCAATATATCACTGTCATTAGTTGTTTCTGATGTACAGAACATTTTGCCTGCTCAGCTCAAGGGCAGAGCACTTCAGATGCATCTATTAGTCCTATTTAGTTTTTAGATAAGTTCCTATGGAGCTTTGCATGCACTTGCTTTTGTCTATTGATTAAATAAGAAAGATTCTGGCTTTTTAAACAGGGTTTTTTTCAGTGCCTGGAGCAGTATAGATTTTTGTGTGTGTGATAGCAGTCTAACGTAGCTATTGAGAAAAGAGAAGCATCCATAAACTTGCTTTTATGTATTCCTTTCTCTTTGTTTCAAGTTAATCGACAAGGAGAGCTGAATTGCTCCCCAGGGGCTGGCTCTGGGTGAAACAGCCCTGTTAGCAAAGCCCACCTGAAGACAGGCTAGCAGCTCCAGAACTGCTGCCCACTGAGTCACACAAACACCTGTGCTGCCCAAATTGCATTCCCCTATTCCCAAGGGAATGCCCTCTGTGCTGCGATTGATTTCTGTCTCTGACACGGCTCTGTGTGGGATTTTCTGGCTTTGAGAGCCATCTACAGAAAGTACATATTGATTGGATCCTCCTGGGATGGGGGGTAGGGAAAAACAACAGCCTTTTCTATCGTGTAGCAAAGCTTTTCTGAGTGAATGGCCTTAGCTAAAAAACTTTATGCAAACTTTAGAGTACAGAACCTGAAGAACTTCTTGTCAGCAGGAATAACAGCTTTTTGAGCTAATGGGCTGCTCTGAAAAGGGAGAACAGGAGATTTCTTTCCAAAATAAGCAGAAATTAAGACACTGAACTCATTAAGCAGCTGCCCTGTTAAGTGCTGTAGTGTCTGCTGAAATGTGGCTGCTGCTGAGCAAGATTTGCATTTGTGGGCACCATGGCATCTCCAATTACTGCTCAGCAGTGAAGAAGCCTGCAGGGCAGCAACTATTAGCAGAGGGCTCTGCTAACTGATCCATGCCAGCACTTGTGCTGGACACTCAATGGTGTTATTTTAATTGCCCTCTGTGTTAAATTTGAAAAAAGGAAAGTGCTTCTAGAGAAAGAAAAGAGGGGGAAAAAAAGAGGGGGTGTAATGTATGTGCTTGCAGGCTGTTACAAACACTGTACCTCAGAGCACCCCCCATGTGTTGTGGGACCAGCCAGGAGCACACTGTGCCCTGTTTGGCACACTGAACCCACCAGACACAGTCCTTCAAGCAGCTGATGAGAACTCATGGGTTTTTCTCTAGTCCAACACTGTGTTTAAAACAGACCCAACTGGGACAAGCAGTCATGTCCAGCAACAGAAGTGTTGATAGAAGAGGTTGTAACCTGTGATGCAAGTTGTTTTCCATGCTAAGTCTTATCCTCTTTTTGTAAGTTCCTAGGTCTGCTTTAGCATGGAAACCCTGAGAATTTATTCACATCTCGAATATGTGCACTAGTAAGTGGAAAATTTTGATTTGAATTAAGTTGCAAGCGTGTAATTGTTAGAAGTCTGTCACACAATATCAGATCAGTGATCCTACTGGCTCTGGAAGTAACTCCAAGCTTCAAAAATAGAATAAGAAGGTGTAAAGATGTGTGTCAGCCCAATAGCCATGGGAATCTTCCCAAGATCATCCAGTGTTGTAGCAGATCATTTTGTGATCAGATAGACCCTGAATCTGATAATCTCTGGGACTTGGTCATCCTTCCACAGTGCTCTTAATATCTCAAGAGGAGAGCAGCAGGACGTGGCTGCATCAGGAGCATCATTATTCTCCTTTGTCATTATCCAAAAGATGTTATCTCACCTCCCACTTGGAACTACACCTGGTTTATCACCTGCCAAAACAAAGAGCTACTGATGGATGCACACAAAAGCAGCGTTATGGCAATGATTCAATTACAGCTGATGACTGTTTTGTGTGTGTATCAGCACACCTCAGTGCTTCTGGTTTTTGACTGGAGCAGGACAGGCAGACTAGGCAGTGAAGGGGAAAGCTGGGCTCTGCAGGCAGTGCTGCTGGGTGCACCCAGCTACATGAATGCAACACAGGATTCCAAGGAAGCGCCTTTTCCCACCACAGCTGCTGCAACCCAGGGGAGTGGGTGAGGTGCTGCAAGAACATGGCTTATGTAGGGAGCCCCCCTACAGGCCTAGGAAATGCATAGTAAGCAAGAGGATTAAAGCCTTTCAAAGATGGAATTGGTTCTGCTTTCATAATATTTTTCTTTTCACCTTCCACAAGACTTGGCACAGCCTAGTGTGCTACAAAGCACCCTTTTTTCCCCTTACTCAGAACATCTTGAATTTATTCTTGGCAAAACTATCTAACTCTGTGTGTAGATAGGAACAAACTCCAGCCAAGCTGGGTCCTCCTGCAAGGCCACTCACCTGGCTCTCTCTGCTCCAGGACTCTGCGAGTGCACAGATTTCCTGTGTCCTGTGGCAGATGGGTGGATGTGGTACAGCAAAGGCACCAATGTCAGGAACCACACATGCAGTTGGGAAATGCAGGTGTTTAGAAATGACACAGAGAAATGCTTTTGAAGACCACAAAGGCAACTGAAAATGCCCAGCAAGAGAGTGCAGCTGGGATCAGCATGTGCACATTCAGAACTCACAGGAACCGGGGATGGTGAGTTTTGTTTCCCTGGAAAAGGAAGGGCCTGAGGCCCTTGTTCAGGGGCCTGAGGCCCACAATGGCTGGCTGCTTGCTGGAATTCCACATTGCGCAGGATGCCTCCCGGAGCCAAGATGGCACCAAGACAACTTGAGCTGATTTGACAGTGCCAAGTGCCTCCAGGAAACTGACACCAGGAACCTGGCCTGGTGAGTTTTGTTTCCTAGGGAAAAGGGCCGGCAGTGGTGTTCAGGGGCCTGAGGCCCACAATGGCCAGCTGCCTGCTGGAATTCCGCATTGTGCAGGATGCCTCCCAGACCCAAGCTGCCACCACTGGAAAGTCGGGCTGCTTTGACAGTGCCAAGTGCCTCCTGCACAGTGCGCTCTGCACTGTCATCTCAGTAGCTCCTCTCAAGAGAGGCAATATCTGGAAGTAGCTGGAGGTTTGGCCAGATGACCTGAACTGCCACATCTTTGAGAAGCGTGGAGATGCCCAATCTGCCCGTGAGTCACAGAATACTTTCTGCTGCACCTTAGTTCCTGACCACACCTGCTGCCATCAGGGGTTGTGCGCTAGATGAAAATCAATCAAGATATTCAAGTGTCAATTGAATATTCTCCAAACCGTGTCTCCCCTTCAGGCTTCTCAAAGTGCTGGATCCATACAACAACCTGCACAGGCTGGAGCCTGAAGCACCTGCTTGGTGTGGGAGAGGAATCCTTCCAGGAAATGGGTATAATGTGAAAATGCATTCCATGCACCCTATCTACCCTCTGAAGGCACCAGCACCATCAGCATGGCTGTGGTCCTCAGGGACCTCCTTCTTTACTCTCTGTAACCCAATTGATTTTAGTGGGCACTCACTGCCTGCTACATTTCAAGGTCTAGATTTTAAGGATCATAAGTAAGAACATAAAGCACTGTCAGGTATTTCTGGGGTTTATGACTGAGATGGAGAGGGAACTCAATATCCTTTTAGCAATTTGCTCAGCTAACATTTTAAAACATCTGTTTGTCTGAAGGGGCAGAAAGAAAATCAGTGGGGCAGAAACTGTAATAAGCACTGAATTTGCTTCTCTATTTTTTCCCTCTATCTTCCAAAACCAAGTGTTATTGTCAAAGTTAATTCTGATTTCCTCTCAGAAACTGTCCACTTTCTGTTCCATGGGCAGTGCTGAAATATAATGCAAATGCGAGCAGTTAAAATACCTGAAGAAAACAAAATCAGATTGGTGTAGTAACTCAGTGACGTTTCCCCCCACCCTTCCTTTCAAAGCACTGCTATTTTACAGCAATAGAAATCATTTTGGAGTTTTGTAGTTGACTCAGAGCTGCAAGAAGAAGAAGAAGAAGAAGAAAAGAAGAGAAACAGAGAGGTAATTTCCAAAGTGAAATTAAATTAGCCACAAAAATCAAACATGTCCAAAGACACTTGATTTCATGTTGGCTCAGAGGCACCTTTTGGATTTATGCCATCTAAAACCAAAATATCAATACACATTTCAGGACTGATGGTCTTTTAATGCTCTGTGTTGCACTTCAGAAGCTATAAGAAATATGATTGGATTTTGTCATGCCTAAATTAGTAACTAGAATCTATTTTGGAATGTATTCTTCTATTAAAACAACAAATAATAGAGTTTGCATATTTGCTAATCTCTTGTAATAATCCTCAATTGTACAAATTGCTTTTCAGAAACACGAGCAGTTTCTTGCAAACAGGATGACATTCACGGGCTTCTTTTTCTTCTGTATGCTGATGAACATGCTAACAGGTAAGATTACTACTGAATTTATTCTTGTTTATTTTTTCAACCCCCCAGAAATATTTTGTTACAAATACAGTATCTTCTACTTAGTATTGCTGACATTTTAATCCCAACTTTTCAGGCTGTGAGTTCTGACTTACAGCCACACTAAGCTGGTTTGTAGCAGTGACTGATTGCAAACAGGAAATTCCTTGCTCTGTTGATCAAAAACCAAAAATCTTCTGGCTACACAGAGGGTCTGATGTGGGTGTTAAAGAACTTGTGAGCTTCTAGTTATACATGGAAAATGTTTGGTTAACAGAAAGTCTTTCTGTGCAGGAGCTGGTACTGATGTATTTCCTCTTTACTTACAGATGCCCGATCCATCCAGGATGGAGATGGTAATTCCTAATGTGTTTTTATTTCCTTTGTGTCACTAATATTTAGGAGAGTAATTTGTAACTCCCAGACTTGATGCCCAGCAATGACTTTGGCAGGAATGCTTATTAACCTCAGTGGACTATGGAAAAGCTTTCAATTAGTTCTGGTGAAAAAAAAGAATAGTGAATTTAAAAAATTCCTTTAAAATTTATTAAAAGATGGTGACATATTACTGTATGATAATAGAGCTAATATCCAGTCTTAAAATGAAAAGGGATTACAGTCAAGTCACTAATTCTGTTGTACAAAATCCTAACTGGAATGCACCAGACTTAGAAATGTATAGGACATCTGAGAATTTTTTCTGTCCTGAACCATAATGCTGTGTTTGGATTTGCTTTTCGGCAAGAGATACCAGCTTTCATGACAAAAAGCTTAAAATTTACAAATTGCCACAAATCCAATTAGAGAAATGTTGGAATAAATCCCTTAGCACAGCCACCCCGTGGTTCATGTCACTTTGTGTGATTAGTCCATTGGATTAGTGTTTGCCTTTGATTAAAAAAACCCTCAACACCCTAATGATGTTTACACTGGCTTGCTGATGATTCTATCATTTAACCTCTTTTTAGCTTTTCAGACAGAATTCTGTCTGAAAACAGAGTTGCAGGGAAGTATCTGCAATAACCAAGTACTGCCAGCAGCATCTCCAGTGCACAAATATGCAGAGAGTATTATAACAGATATGAACATAAATACACAATAAGGTCTAATATGATTACTTATCATTCAAACCTTTTTTCCCCTATGCTCCATTCTATTTCTTTAGAAAGAAATATTTTTAATATATCATCTGTAAGCTATTTTAATACATCATCTGTGTTTGTGTACAGCAAATGTTTTTGTGGCAACTTTTGCAACAGTCAGGAGAGCCTGCGTCAATCTAGAATTAGAACCCTGTTCAGGCAGTGTCCTGTTGCTCTCATTACCAGCAATTATTGTTTTCTTTCACACTGGGCCAAGCAGCAGCCTGCAAAGTGAATCTGAGGTCAGCTGGTATAAACAGTGAGTTCTCCTCTGCAGACAGCATTTGGCTGGTTCATTTGGTTTGTTATGTGCCATCTGTGCCTGCATGCTGCAAACTTTACTCCGTAAAATTAAAGTCTGACAACAGGATTGTTGAAGGCTCTTAATTCCTACTAAAGACCCCAGCTCCAAGCTGAGTGCAAAGACTTTCATTCATCTACATGGGCTTCAAATCAAAATAAAATACTGTGTTTAGCTTCACTGCACAGGAAGACATTTGTGACAGTGCTCTCAGCTGCTGTTTACATTTTATATATGCTTCTTTGTTTGCCCACATTTGGGCCCAGGGGTGGTCGGTTCCTACATTTTCAGAACTGATTTTGTTTTCCTGCTGAATTGTAAATCTTGTTTCAATGACTGTATCACGTTCTGGTACTGCTAGAGCAGGCCCCAATGCAGCAGCTGTCCCCCAAGTGGCAAAGCCGTTTCTCCCCATCCCCAGAGCTCGTTTCCTACAGTTCCCCAAGGAGAGGCACAGCTCCACAGTTCCAGGCAGTATCAGGGCAGTATGGCCCCAGTCCCTGGGAGTTCTGTGGGCAGTGTGCTCAGCTGCAGGGGCATGCCATAGAGGGTGGTGCCTTATTCTGTATATTTTTCTATGGGGCAAAGCAAATTATGTGGAATGAGGAAAAATGGCTTTCAATTGCAATCACTCCTTGCTTTGAAATAACCATCAGCCTGCTAGAAATGAAACCAGCCCGATGAATTCTTGAACCGGTGTAAATGCAGATGTGTCCCTTCTTTGCTGCTCCCCATCTTGTCCCAGTCTGTCACTCCTGCTGCATCTGCAGCAGGGAATACCGGCTCCATTTTCTGCAGAGTGGGTCAATGGCTCTCCTTGCCTCTCTGCTGCCAGAGGAGCACACCAGCCCCAAAGGGAACTCACAACCCCAAACATGGTAGCTCCAAGCCCGACCTCTCAACAAAAGTGCTTTGTATTACAGTAATCTGCAATATTTTATTTTGGTTGGGTTTTTCAGATCTCTACGGACAAGCTGCAGCCTTGCCCTACTGGCCCTTCTCATCCAATGATTTCTGGTCCTATGTGGAATATTTCCGGACCTTGGGAGCCTACAACAGGATCAATGACATGGCCAGAGCCTTCTTTGCCCAGTTCCCTTTCGGGAGCCACCTTGGCTACCATGTGCGTGACCATGAGCACTGAGAGCCTCGCTCAGCTTTGCCAGAGCTGCTGCCCAGGTGTTTGGGTGAGCACCTCTCTGCCACTAACACACCTGGGCTGCCCTCACCTGCTTTGTGACACCACGGTCATGTGCAGCATTTCATGGCTTCAATGAGTCTCTTTTTTACCATTTCTTGTAAAGGTGTTTGCGTGAACACCTGACTGCCAGCAAATACACCTGCACTGTGCCTCAGCCACTAAGTGACACTGGAGCCACATGCAGCATTTCAGGCTTTAAATTAATCCCTTCTTTACAATTTATGCTTCTGTGTGACACAATAAACTTGTTCATTCTGCTGCATGGCTTTGGGAGCTTTTTTTTGACAGATGATGCTCTCAGCTTCATCTCAGGAGACTGCTCTCTGTGCAGAGGAGTGCATGTATACAGGAGTTATTCAACCAGTGCACCCAGTTTGGGAGCTGGAGGGGCTGCCAGTATCAGTCACACCCACCTCATTTGCAAGCTGAGGCCTCACTGAGGCCTCAAGGGGAGCAGGGCCTGCCATCGCCACGGCGACAGGGCGTGGGGAGCAAGATGGCGGCCTCCATTGCTGGTCGCCATAGCGACGGGGGTGGGGTGAGCAAGATGGCGGCCTCCACTGCTGGTCGCCATGGCGACGGGGGGTGGGGTGAGCAAGATGGCGGCCTCCAATGCTGGTCGCCATGGCGACGAGGGGGTGGGGTGAGCAAGATGCCGGCCTCCACAGCTGGTCGCCATGGCGACAGGGGGTGGGATGAGCAAGATGGCGGCCTCCAGTGCTGGTCGCCACGGCGACGACGCGTCTCCCGCGCGGGGGCGGCCATTGCGCACGGCGCCCCTGCGTCGGCGGAAGTGACGGCGCGGAGGGGCCGCCATGAAGCCGGCGGTGGACGAGATGTTCCCGGAGGGCGCCGGCCCGTACGTGGACCTGGATGAGGTGAGGCGGGCGCTCCGGTGCCGCGGCCGCGGTGCCGCGGGGCGGGGGCGCTCAGCGGCCGCTTTCGCAGGCAGGGGGAAGCACGGGGCTGCTGATGGACCTGGCCGCCAACGAGAAAGCCGTGCACGCCGACTTCTTCAACGGTAAGGAGCGCCGTGCCCCGGGGCTGCCTCAGCAAACCTCGCCTGGCTTCTCTGCCGTGCCTTTGCTGCCTGTGGCCCTAAAGCTGTGCCTAAGCACGGCTGTGGGAGCGGTAAAACGCGGGGTTTCCTCTCCGGGCAGTTTTAGCGTGTTAATCGCTCCAAGGAGAAATACATTGGTCCGTTCGTATAACAAATAGCTTATGTTGAACAGTGCAAATACGTGTGAAAATGTGTCCTTCTCTGGACAATTCGTGCCTCACCGGCCCTCACAGGGAAGATTTTTTTTCCCAAATCCCTGAACCTACATGCTGTCAGTTTGTACCATTCCCCCTTGTGCTGCCACTCCAGGCCTGTCAGTCTTGCTTGGAGGCTCCCGCAGGTACTAAAAGGCCGCCCCGAAGCTTCCCTTTTCCAGGCTGAACAGTCCCAGTTCTCTCAGCCGGTGTGTAAATATTTACAGTATTTACAGCTTCGGGAGAGGAGCTACATATGAGGCCACGCAGGGGTGGAATATACAAGACTGTGCTGCACCTGGTGGCTAAAGGGGTTTTTATGCTTCTGAGGAAATGCATTTAGACATGGCAACAGTGAGTTGTAAATCTTATTAAATGTTTTATAGGTTATTAAATCTTGCAGTGGCAGTGTTAGTATCACAAACTGGTGTTAATTCCAAAATAAAATACATTTCTCATTTTGCTCAAGACGTAGAACAGAGGAGTGAAAGGCAGTTCTGCTCTCAGCTATCTGTTGGAGCCAGCATATTCAGGAGTGGCTGTTTCCATCTGTTTCTACCATCACACCGTGGCATTGTATTCCATTGGTAGTTTAGGGCTCTTCTAAATGAGGATTCAGCCTCAGTTCATTGTAGGTCCTTGTAAATGCCTTCTGTGAGAATAAAGACTGTATTCAGTTAATGATTAGTTTATGTTCAGTATACAAAGAAGATGCAAGGCTGAGTAGTTAGGAGTAATTCCAAATGTGACTGAAACCATTTCACTACTGGGAGATGTGTTCTGGGACAGAAATGTTATTGGCACCTTTAAAGCAATTAAATGGTTTTGAGGAAGGGGTTTTTAACACAACTCCCAATTCTTTAATCTGCAAAATCATCACTCTGATGCTACATTTCTAATAACTGATGCTGCAGTAACTCTCATTCTCTGAGTCCACCTTTATTTCTGTCCTTAATCCAAGGAAAAAGGTACTCTACTTGCATGTGCACTTGTAACACTGAAACTTCTGAGGTTTAATTTTTGTTTTGTTTTCTGACTAGATTTTGAAGATCTCTTTGATGACGATGACATCCAGTGAACTTGGGTGTGCAGCAGAGCTGAGATGTGGATTTTTCTCTAAGATCACAGTCCATTATTTATTGAATTAATCAAAATGGGAAAATCACAGAGGGGGGAAGAAAGCCTACATAAGCTGCTTGGGGAATATGAAAACCAGATGGTTAAAGATAACTAAGGAGGGAAGTGTGCACTGTTATTTCTGGGAAGCTGTGTGTAGATTTTCCTGGAAATTTCATTTGCCAATGTGGTTATTGAATAAAATACTGAAGAAACACACATCTCTCTGGCTTATAAAAGTAGAAATTGCTGTCTTCTGAGCTCCCTTAGAGTGATTGTTTTGGTATTAAATAAGTCACTGTTGCTTTTGGATATTACATAGAAGATATGCAGTAGGGCACATGCTGCCCAGGAAAGTTTTGTTCATCCCACAGTAAAGGATTGTCTCAGGATCAGATGGTTGCTTGTTCTGAATAGTCCAATTCACTTGTTGGTCACACTGAGAAGAGTGTGGGTTGTCTTTTGTCTCAAGTCAGAGAGCTACCAGCAGTACTTCACTTTTTCATTTAAGGAACGCGGAAACAAAAAGTAACTTCATCTTGATATGTTCAGCAAAGAAATGTTCTCACCCCAGATTAGGGGAATGCTTGGATTTAAAAATATAATTTCAGTCTTGAAATTGGACTTGATAGAAAAAGAAACCATAAAATTTTCTTTTCCTGCAGAAGCTAATGCACTTATTGGTGCTTAGAGGTACAGTGTATATGAACCAGGCTGTTGAAATACTAGTTCAGATTTTGACATAAGCCTTTCAGAACATAAAAATATTTCATTCTTACCCTTCAGTGACCAAACTGAATCCCAGAATGAAAGGAACAGGTGAGTTTTTAGTATGTTTTTTTCACAGTCAAGAGTGTAATCCTGTCCAATCTCAAATGCAGTCTGTGTTCCATAAATTGATCACAGACTAAATACTGTGACAGATCTTTCTTTAAACACTTTTCACTACTTAAATTTTACCTGCAGTGAAACCCTTTCATACCTCTGTCACATTTTTATTTCTTTAGTTCGCCTTCAAAAAGGAAATCTTAAATCTAACAGTAACTCTTCCAATAAGTGAGTTTAAAAAAGTAAGCACAATAAACCCAGGAGGATTTAGGTGTCTTTTGATTGAGCTGCTGTGGATTTCTGCCGAGCCTGTGTTTCATCATGCAGTGTGCTGTAAATCAGCACTGACATGTTCTCTGCTTGGTGCCTGACTTGTGCTGTGTCCCTGGAGGAGCAGCCTTGCTCAGGCACTGGCCTTTGCCTTTTAGTGCTTGCTCTGCTGAGAGCCTGGGCTTTCCAGTTTTCCTCATGGAGACTGGGCTAAAACAATCTGAGTGCTGGCAAATGGGCTTGGGCTGACTCAGGCCCTGGTGCTGTATGGAATCTGCAGGCAGCCCCGACGAGGGGAGAGAGTGATGCATCTGACTCCACTGATATCAGAGGGCTAATTAATTACTTTATTATACTATATTATTCTGTATTCTATTACACTGTGTTAAATTACATCTAAACTGAATCTGCCAAGCACTCAGCTGCTCACACTGCCCAGAATCTCGTGACCAGGAGCCAACAGTCCCGAC